>OMKZ01001087.1:0-10985 GCA_900302535.1 Neoniphon sammara
TGGGCCAGACGTCCCTGGATGGGGCCAACTCTCCTCCACTGCCCTCTTCAAGGCCCCCACCCCCGGCCCCGGAGCCCAGCTCTGGCAGGGAGGAGTCGTCAAGCTTATGGGTTTGGTTGAATTTGTTAAAAATGTGTCGCAGTGCAAACATATTATCTACATCCTTCTGGAAGTTGGCCCAGTCGTCCGGGCTGGGGCTGTAGTCAGGCCTACATTCGTATAGGCTTTCGTTGATGCTGTACAGATCCTCCAGTCCCTGCCAGTCCACCTCCTCCTCTGTCAAGTTAGGCAGCTTAACCCTGTCGTCCGTCCCATATTGGCTGTGTGCTGAGGGAAGACAGAGACACACAGCGGCTGTAAGGATCTGGAATTGTATACAGTGAAGAACAGGGAGCTCTTTTTCACATTTGTTCAGACAGCATGCAGTCATGCTCAGCGTCTGGCTCTCACTACTGCAGCCAGCTCCATGGGGTTAGTGGCCCCAGCAACACACACACACACACACACACACACACACACACACAAACAAATGACCTCACACACAAAGCAGCATTACTACTTAAACACAGCATTGACACTATGCTGAAGCCATGAGTAGTGCAAAACACATGCTGCATAAAATCACACTGGAAAGACAGACTGAAAAAAATAAAACATTTTGTGATGCTGCATCATAATAAACTGAACATAATGGCTATGCTTCACAACAAAAGTAATGAGATAAGTGATAATGATAGGCCTGGGCTGGATTGAAATAAAACACCCAGGCAACCTGAAATCAAAGAATTAAACAGCAATAGAGGGGAAAAAAGGCAATCAACTTCTGCAAAACAATAGAATGTTCCAGAGAAAAAAAAATGAAGTAAATGAGCTTGCTGCTGAGTGGTGTATCCCCAGAAATAAAACAAAGATGAATGCATACAAAATACTATAAAGAAATAGGCAAAGTCAGAGCATGATTTGGGCTCAGTTTGGTGTCAGAACTTAAAGCCAATACAGAAAAGACAAGAATATAATCTAAATTTAAATATGGATGCCTGTTTTGGTTGGCTTTCCTTGTGAGATCAGCTTTCTGGTAACTAGTGCAACTATTTCAAGCTCTGGTGTGGAGTGAATGTGTCAACTGTAAATAAAGAGAATGGAGATGGTTTGGCGTAGGCTTAGAGACTCACAGGAAGGAGAGGCTTGGTCTCCTCTTTGACCACTTTCGATGCTGCTGTTGCCTGGTAAGCAGGTGCCAGAAACAGAGGTCAAAAGGGCAGAGGTCAGAGGGAGGACAGAGAGGTCACAGCAACTCAAGTGTCCAACTCTACCACTAGCTAATGCCATGAGCAACAAAAAAAATGAAAGTCATTCTGGATGTCATGTTACGCTAGCACATAATATGGTGATGACTGTTGATTTGAGGATATGGCTGGCATGGAGGATGATGTTAAAGCTAACATGTAGAATGAGATGCATGAGGGGGATGATACAATATCATGCATTTGCATTCACGTGCACTTCATGTTTAGTTGGGTCTCGGGTAAAAGCGCATTTTCAGCACCTCCTCATATGGATTTTTATTTTTATTCAGCCATGCTATCTTTAAAATGGCCTAAACAACCAGGAAGGGCCAATTTTGTGTTGACAGTACAACTTCAGCAACATGGTTTGTATAAAAGTTGCACCTTCTGAGCTCTCAAGCAAAGGTATGAAAATATGAGGTAGAGAGTGAGCTGCTGCACAAATAAATTGGCTGATGAGTGCATGTTGAAGTAGCCTCAAACATCTGCAGACTGATATAAGACAGCAGATAAAGGTGCACATAGATGGTGCCCACAGGTGTGACAACAAAGGAAGCTGCTATAAAAAATAAAAAATAAATAAATTAAAAAAAAAGGTCTGTTATGATTTGTTAGCGTGTCCCCAACATGCAGCCACAGATAAAGTGCCGGCACTCCATGGATGGGTATTAGTGGGAATGAGGCAGTTTGGCCCATGCAGGTGTTAAAGAAAAGCCACTGAAGAGAAACAAAAATTGTGGATACCTGTGTGGCTCATAGCTCCCTCCATCTTTACCTCCTGATCAGAAAAATAAAAGCAACTGTTAGTGTTTTGAATCAAGGAGATGTGGGGAGGGGAATAAACGGTTCATTCACATTGAAGTTTTCTTCATGCACAGCTCCTAGGGGAGAAATGTAATTATTGGATGACAAGAAGAGGGAAGGAAGGGAGGAAGGGTGCAAGGAGGGGGAATTTGGGGGGAATATGGATGGAGAAAGGTAGAGAGGAAAATCTGAGGGGTCAAATGATTGGGTTGGATGGAGAAATGAGGATTGGTCAGAATGGAGTGGTTGAAGTGGTGGAAAGTTCAACAGGGGTTTTCCCTTCAAGACAAAATGCACAAGGTTATCCAGTAAGGTGATAATGGTGTCCAATGGTTAAGTCTCACTCCACAAATAGATGAGAGTAATTGCTGGAACCAATTCGTCCAACAGTCAAGTTTTAATACAATATTTTATTCCAACAAAAACATTGCTTAGTGTAACCACAATAGCAGTCTCATTGGTTCAAGGAGCTGGCATTGTACCAAAGCGAAGGCAGCCAGTGCAAGTAAGATTCAGGCTGCTATGTGACTTGTGCTGGCACGGTTTTGACAACTCTAACATGCCAGCATTGAAATACAACCAATTTCTAAGAGCAGCTTGGCCAGTTCAATCCTCCGCTCTCCAGCTAGCAATTACGGACATGGAGTTTTTATCTCCGGGACATAAACAACACAGCCAGTTCATGCCACACACAAACACTTCAGCTCAGCCTTATGGACTTAGGTCATGTAGACATATTTGCCACCACCACTGCCTGGACGTTTGCTCTTTAAGATGCTTTGGACCCTGCGGTGGCGGTAAAAAATAATGTGGCTGATTAGAGCAGTGATGCTTGACAGGCTCATGTAAAATGACAGCCTCAATTGCCATGATGACAGCATCCTCCACATAATATCTAACACTCAGTGAGTCACAACGGGGCAAATGGCCAGGACACACAATAGTAACTAAGTGTGTGTTTGTTTCAACTATACACTGTAGTTGAAGGGCTGGACTTCATATAAGAAATTATATATGGAAACCTAATGTCTGGAGCACAAATTTAAAATACAGTATGTGTTAACTGTGTGTGCTGCAAGGAGGTAACAGGTCCCAGGAGAGCAGAAGGCGCCGGAATGAAGGCTGAAAAAGAAAATTTATTTGTGTGTGTGTGTGTGTGTGTCATCATCAGGGAAACATCAAACACACAAAGGACACAGACACGGGTCTCACTGACGATTCCTTGACCTTCACCTGAAATGTTGGCATACATCACTGAGCAGATCATCCCCATTCACATGCAGCATGCAGATAAATGCACACACACACACACACACACACACTCACCACCGAGACTGAAACAGATTCTGAACACTGCAGAAGATTAGAGTGAAATCACAGTTTTTACCACGAGCTAGTATTACATTGCCAACATGACCACCCTATGATCATACTTTTTTTTTTTTTTTTTTTTTAAATAAGCTAATTCTAGTTTACAGTTTGATGATTTGTTCAACACATTAACTGGATTTACTTCAACCTAAATCCTCTGTGTGTAAAATCTGTTACAGTTAATGTCTCACAACTACTACCACTAAACCCGTAATACCATTCCACATGTCCACCTAGTTCAGTGCATAGTACAAGTAGGTAGGTCTATAAAGAGGTAGGATGTTATCAACATTTTTACCTGTATCCAGGCCTTTAGGGCGAGGGCTACACTGCTTGTGCCCTTGACAACTCCTCATCTCCATCAACTGGGCATGGAGAGTGTTCAGGACGTCACGATCCACCTCATACACTGCATTGGTCAGCTGCACATGTACAACACACACGCAAGTAACACAAGCGCACAGAAAGACACTGATTAGCCTCATGCCACTATATTTGAAAGTGGTATTGCCTCCAACAAAGCCAAGGACAGAAGCCGTCACATAAAAATCTCTTAACCTCTACTTAGAAAAATGTACATTCTGACATTGGTTCACATGAGCCTTTAGGGGCTGAGCAGGTTTCATAACCTGGGGGCCCATGAAACGCATTCAAGAGAGAAAAGAGAATGACAGTCGACAGTTGTGGATTTTACCACAGCAGAGAGAGCACCCACCTGGTACGGGTCACTGTTGAGGTCAAAATACTCCAGGAAGCCTGTGGCAAACTCACAGAACAGCGTGTTGTGGGTCTCGTTGATGGTCCTCAGGCACCAGTAGGTGTTGTTGTTGGAGCTGGTGCACGCACAGAATCCACCCACTAAAAAATAAGCAAAAGTCTGTCATTTTTCTTTTCCGTTTTGTCTTGACTATTAACCAATAACTGGATTGATTTTAGTGACTAACAATTTCTTTTAGCCTTAACAGAAATGAATGCAAAAATGGAAGCATGGATCTGATGTACTGAGACAAAATGGTACATTTCTCAAAATGAATGGAGGGGTGGATGTAGCGTAAATGAAGCAAGCTGAAGAGTGGAAGTTTGCGAATCGCCAGAATGGATGACAAAATCCAGCTAAGGCATGTGAATCAGCGATGCTCTCCCCTCTCTCAACCACTACTGTCTAAGTGCCCTTGAAGAAAGGCACTCTGGCCCAAATAGCTCCAGTGGATCTGCGTAATGGCAAACAGACTGTGGTAACAGCGGGTAATTCCCAAGTGTGAGTGTGAATGAGTGCAGCCCTCCCTGGCCATGAAACTACTTCCACGGGCCGTTTCTGTGAATAACAATGTGTTCATAGTAATCTTGATTGATTAAACAAGGGTGAGATAAGTGTCTGATGGTATATTAAATTAAACTGCAGTGTGAGCAGCTGCCAGCGCGGTTACATACAATTCCAGAAGGGGGCGGTCTGCCAGTGGTCGTTGTTGTGGGTGAAGCAAGTGAGGCCGGGCAGGCTGCAGTCGTCGCCCTTCCTCTGCCGTTTCCTCTCCTTCCTCTCCTTCTTCCGTCTCCGGATCTCGTTGTACAGCTGGGTCTTGCCATCCACTTCCTGCGCAGCTTCCCTGATGGACAGTAACAAGAGCAAATTACAAAACGGAATGATGCAAAGATGACATCAGCCTCTATCCTCTCGGGTGCCAGCAACCGCTGCGGTGGAACTTCTGGAGGGAACTTCCAGAAGGCCGCGCCGGTGCCAGGACATGACAGTCTGTTTACTTTCATGTTTAAGCTCTTACTATGTCCAATTTTCTCCGGGACGACATTCTAGCCACTGTCCCTCTTCCTCCCTGCCTAAAAACACAACAGTCGCTGCAAAAAACAGCTGCTTTGTATTGGCATAATCTGTTCCCAATGTTTCCTGATGCAAGTTGATCACTGTGTTTGAGGGATTGACTGACTTCCCCTCTGTTGAGTCATTATATCTTTTCCATGCGGCTCAGTCAATCACTTCCAGACACACACACACACACACATTAGATCCCTGGCCATACATTTGCTGTGCCATTTATGCCCCAGTGATGGACACAAACACCCAGTGAGCTTTGCTGGAGGACATGCCATCTTTAGAAACCCTCTGGTACTTCAATTTAAAAATCCTCAAACACATCCAGCAAACACACCAACACACATATATGCTGGACCAGTTGTACAATCTATCGTCTACAAAGTCATCTAAACAAAGGTGAGGTTTAGTGGCAACATTCACAACACCCCATGGGTAAAACAGGCATGCAGTGACCATGCAGACTCCTGCCAATGATCAAACAGCATCTAGATACATCAACAATGTCAAACAATATCATAGTATTTGACAAGTACACTATGAGTCAGTTGCAGATTATGTGGTCAGTATTAATCATTATGGAAAGGGATGACAATAAATGGGGCAAACCCATAATTAGAGGGGAAGAGGAACTCACTTAAACGGATGTAGTTGATCTTTCTTGTTCTTCAATCTCTCTGCCTTGTTTCTGTCTCCTTTGCTATAGTAGCTGGTTTTAATAAACAGAGAAAGAGACTAAAGACCTGACAGAAAACTTTTATCTACGGACTCCAAGGGCATTTGGCATGAAGCCTGAAATAAGCTATAGATGGAAATAACTTTAATAATGACATGAAAGGAGAAAAAAATATATGTATTTTTGAGGTCAAATTTACATGACTAACCTCTTCTTTCCACAGTCACACTCATCTGGTCGTCTCCTCTTTAGATGGCCTCTTACTTCACGGAGGTTTTTGATTTTGTCTTGAAGTGCTTCAATCTGGAATATGCAACAAACACAATCAAACTCAGCGACAACAACTAAACTTCTATCTCCTATGATCTTGCATGTGGTGGTTATACTGGCACAAGAATTCCTTTCTTGTTTCCATTCACATTATGTGCTTGGCATTTCAGCAATGGCAGAATAATGCCGTTCTCATGTGAAAATCTTGTATCTGCAATTTTAGTGAATTTTCGCTTCGACTGAAAGACAACATGGATTTCTGTGGGTTGAGAAAATTCTTCCATCCTTAGGCTTATGAAACCATTTCAAACCCCACTTGATAAACTGAAAAATGCAAGCTAAAAACAAGGCTGCTTTTCTCAGCTCCTTGAAAGCTGACATATTGGAGATATGTGGTTTTCAGCTGCAGTTACGGTAACTTTAAATTCCTGGATCTCTGAAAGGACAAGCAAACCAAGAGAGAGGAGTGGGAAGGCCAAAACTACAGTGCCTGGCTGATCAGACTGGGAGGCAGCGTGTCATTTAGTGATGGTCAGACTTTGGCAGACTCACCTCCTGGTCCACATAGCTCTTATGGTCTTTCCACGCTCTGGAGGACTGGTAGATTTCTCTCTCACAGTGGACAGTGTCATTCATCAAGATGTAGCATCTGAAACAGACACACACACACACCTCTCATACACAGCTCTGTTGATAGACTTATCTAACTCAGGCAGGAGAATATGAGTATTGAAGAACTAATAAAATCACTGTTGCCTATTGAGATGCTCTTTCTGTGGTTTAAATTGACTTAGTTCGTACTTGTGGGTGACTTTCACAGAGTTCGGGTATCCAACAGCATTGGTGTCATCCGCCAGCATTTCCTCTGAGCCGTCATCTGACCCCAGGTTGAACTCCGGGTCCTCTGCGTTGTAGTGGCGCTTTGTGATGGCACGGCGCCGCACAGCCGACTGATCATCTGCCTGCAGGTCGATGTCATATATCTGACCTTCAAATTCGACGGACAGAGACCTGGCAGGCCGGGTGTGGACAAAACGTGGACGATAACCTGCAAAAAACAAGATTTGAGTAGGGCAGTATTTGCAATGTCTGCTTTATTCTAGTTTGATACCAGATAACGATGCAGTGAGTGCCCTAAAATTTGGAAACTCACAGGAAAGCATTTTATAGTCAATTTAGTGTATTTTTAAGATTGAC
The DNA here is from genome assembly GCA_900302535.1 of Neoniphon sammara. NCBI lineage: Eukaryota > Metazoa > Chordata > Actinopteri > Holocentriformes > Holocentridae > Neoniphon > Neoniphon sammara. The sequence continues at coordinate 7,430 of OMKZ01001087.1, forward strand.
ACCTTGCCTGGCCCTAAGTTTTCCTGACGAAGCAAAATTCACCCATCTTGAATCTCAATTGTCCCTGCTGAGAGGTTTAGACCCAAGTCAAGACTGCATGTGTGGAAATTATTAAATGTCCATAGTTCCATTGCAACTCTTCCAAGCTGCACTAGATGGCATCAAACCATTCCAAACCACCATCTATCTCGTGCACAAGCCACCATCCACAGAACAAACTCCAGGATTTGTTGCAGGATGTTTGTTTTCCCCGTGAATCTGTCTCCCTTTAGAGCCTAAATAATCCATTACAGTAAATCATGACTTTAGCAATCGCAGACTGCTATTATTCCCATTGGCATTCAGGCACAGACAAAATACAGTGTGACAACTCTGAATAAGCAGTATGTTAACCAAATCGGTCTGTCTCATGCTCTGTCCACAACCCTTGAACAAAAAGGATTTACTTGTGGTCCTCCATACCATCATCCCTGATCATCATTTCAAACCCAGCAAATGTATCTAAGGAATTTTAATCTGCCGTCACCAATGTCCATGTGTACTCACGTTGGCCAGACAGGGGAGGGAACTGTCGGTGGGATCGGCGGCCCGACCGGGAGGGTTTGAAGGGAGCGTCCCCGCAGTCGCAGCCCCTCTCTCGGTTGTCGTAACTGCTGCGGGGTCTGAGGCTGCGGGCCTTCTTCCTGGAGCCCTGCTTCAACCCGCCACCCTTACACTTCTGAATCCTCCACTTCCCTGTGATCTCCTCCACACAGTGCCACTTCTGTCAACAACAAATAAAAAAACATTAAAGAAGGAGAAATATTACATTGTTTCAGTGTCTGCGTGCGTAGGAATAAAAAACAAAAACTTCTTAAAGTCCTTAAAAAGTCCTTACGCAGTATCCCTTTCAGAAATTCCCACAGGTTACCATGAAAGCAGCCTTTATGTAAGTGATGCGGAAAACATAATCTCAGATTCCCAAACAACGCCTCTGTTTTGCTCTGATTTTAGAAACTCACTGAAACAAAAGGGTTTCTGACAGACATGTCAGGCGAATTTCAGACAACTTGTGGGAAAGAATGGCCTCCAAAAGCAGCAAGAAAGATAAAACAAAACTACCACATGAGCTGAATTGGATCTGTCTGGTGTCTGTAAATATAGTGGAAACCCCTATCAGTCTCACTGCTCCCACTGAATATATCTGCGCCAAGTGCGTCAACCAGAGTAATTGTATAAATGCATATCCATGCACTCTCCTATCTCCTCTCTGTCTATTTTAGCATCAATTCCCACTAGAAAAGAAAGTTGGAGCTAATTACTGTGAGTAGTGCTGCTAGTTAGAAATGGAGGATACACATCTGCAGAGCACAGTGCAGATGATACGTGGTGAGTGTGGGAACGAGGGTCCACACAAAGGGCCATAGGGCAGATCGGGTTTCCTCTGGAAGTCTCATATAGTGATGAACTGCTTACGGGCTGGATGAAGCTGTTACATCAACATGGGACAAGGAGGGAGGGAGACGGAGACAGAAATCGTGAGAGGAAAATGTATTGTCACTGGGATCAAAACAATCTCTTTCTCTCCCCCTCATTCCTGTGCAGGGTTTTTAAGGCACCACAGTCACATTGCAATGGTGCAGGACAGCAGAGAGGGATGGGAAAGGGGTTTGGGGGGGAGTGGTTAGCTGAGAGCAGACATGGACGACCATGCAAGCTCAGACATGAGCGGTAAGTGGAAGACCCAAAGTACCGCAACTCATTCACACTGTCATGTACCTCCAAAACATAACAGAGGCTGCTCCATGTCCCTGGTGAGCAAATCTAGTGTACCCACAACAAACCCATATTATTATCACATGACCAGATCCAAAGCACCACAACAGCTCCAGGTCAAAAACACAACAGAGGCTGTTCTCTGTGGAAAAAAAAAATTGAAACAACCACCATGTGGTCATATCCAGCAGACAGTAACTCCCTTTTTTTGTCTTCTAGAACAAAACATCTCTCAACCTAAGCTCAAGTTCAAAACTGAGGGTCTTATGTCCTTTTTGAAGATCCCATTAACTAACCAAGGAAACTTTATTTTTCAAGGTTTTAAGTCTTTAAGAATCGGCAGAGTGCTCCAGTTCAGCCAGAGTTTTTACCTGTGATATAGAGATGTGTTGGTGTATAAAGACAAATGAAATACACCTTGTCTCAAGACTCACTCTTAAATAAGCTTGTGAGAGAAAGAGTAAAAGCCAAATGAAAAGGAGAAGAGTGTGAAAGGAGGGATAAGAGAGTGAAAACAAGTATTTGCAAGCTGTGAGGGAGACTAACAGACTTTCTCCTGTGTGTCTGTAGGATCACTCCACTGGGGTCCGGGCTACTCACCAGCTATGTTAAATCATGCCAGACAGACCATTTATGACCAAATCTCCTCCTGTGTGCTATGCAGCAACACATTACAGTGTATACTGTAAACAATTACAGGTACTGGAACACACACATATAGACACATTCATAGTGTACTTTTACATTTGCACCCACATGCAGCTGAGTTTGAGGGAGAATCGCTCCTTTGCGGCCTTTACTAACTGATTGAGTGTTACATGGACACACTTATGTGGCCATAAAAGGGATCTGGATTGCATTAGTTAGCGCCTCTGAAACTCTGCCTGCCATTTAGTGCTACCTGAAAATTGCAACAAATTGCATTGTTCAGGTCTGTCTGCTCCATGGCCGCATACCACTTACTGTAGGTCTAACAGGTTCTGCCAGAAAATTAATGGGCACAGATGAAAGGAAGTCCCAACAAATTGGTCCACCACAAAACGGCGCAAAAACGTCCAATTATGGACCAATTGATGTAAATGACTATTTGACTTGTGGCTCCGCTGGCTCGCCAGACGGCAGCTATGTCAAGCAGAGCGGGCACTACTTTGAGAGTGATATGCACCTCTGCTGTTGGAAAAGAACTGAGGAAATCTGACTTGCTAGATATGAGGGGGACTCTCTTCTGTTCACGTAGGTTTGTGGAAATAAGTGTGGTGTGTGTGTGTGTGTGTGTGTGCATGTGTGTTTGTTTTACCTGTCCAGGCTGTTCACAGGGTGTCTGGAATTCAGCCTGCTGGCAGGTCTCTTTGACCTTTTTGTACTTGGGCAGGCTGTTGGTGTGCTGTGTGTTCACCGAGTCATCCTTCTTCCTCAGGATTTTTCTGCAGAACACAACAGGTTAACAGAATGAGAGGAAGAAAGCTGAAATAGCATGAAAAATCAGCACTGAACAATGAACTTATTCAGGGAGTCTATATACTAGACAAAGTACAGTACTCTTACTAAATGGAGCAGTTTGTCATCGCATGTAATAGAAAACAAGTTTTATTCACATAAGGAGTGTTCACTATTTTTTATTGTCTGTCATGGCAGTGCTGTGTGTTTCTCATGGTCATAGCCAGTGAATGGATAGGCTGCGTAGCGTCTGTGTGTGCCAGTGGAGGGCCAAGGCGTGGAGCACAGCTCAGCCTCACACCAGCGCTCAGCTCCAGGCCAAGCTGTTTGACCTTGGCTTGGCACCACTTACAGCCACCACCCC
>OMKZ01001087.1:11005-24346 GCA_900302535.1 Neoniphon sammara
CCCACCACCGCCGCCCTCACCCACCCTTCACCACCACTGGTCCTGGCCAAGCCTATGCTGAGCCCCATGCCAACCACACACCCCTTCCAGACACACACACACATACACACACCACTGCCAGCTCTCTGCCAACATGGCCTGGCTGCCCACAGACAGAACGACGACGACAACGAAGCAAAGAACAACCTGTGCCCTTCCAGAGTAGGACCGCTGTCTTGTCCTATCCTGTTTGGCATACTGGGCCAGGGGAAAACAGCCAATGTTCACACACTGGCCTGGCTGTTTTCTCTAGCTTCCAGCCAAGGGTGATTAAAGAGCTAACAGTTGTTGTCTGTGTCATTCCCTGATGGCTACATTACATAGATGACTGGATTCTCAAACAGTATAGCCTGTCCCAGCTGTCAGTTAGCATCTCACGAGACTCAGAGGTACTGCAAGGTAATGTGAGGATATTAAAGTGTACAGTATATCATATGTAGTGTATGATACGCATTAGCTACTGTGTGACTGAAAGCTCTGTGCTCCTACATCTGCGCCTGAGTAACAGAGTGAAAGGTCTGTGGAGGCTAATCTCAGCACTTAGAGAATAGAGCGCCAGCAGACAGCCTTCATAAACAGTGCGGCTTAATGGAGGAATGGATTAAAAGAGCTAAAGCCCTGACAGGTCAAGGGCCACGCTCTTTTCATTTCATACACAGCGGTCCACAGGCCGGCCAGTTCCTCTGTCACACAAACATACACCAGTGGGAGACTGATTTGCATTAGCGGCAGCCGAGCTAACTGTTTTTAAACTCTTGGACACGTGTCTGCAGATGTTAATGTATTCACTGGCACATGAGAAAATGAGCGAGAGCGAGATGGGAATAATGGCAAAGGGACGAGAAGGCGATTGGCAAGTAAGCGGGGATGTGAGGAAAAGATGGTGTGGAAAAACAGCAGCTGTACCGGAGTGCTTTTCTGAGTGCATAATATATCATTACACACACTGCCAGCACAGCTCTGGACACCAACGGCGATGTTCTCTTCCCCTCTGTTTTTCCTACCTATGCCCTCTGTCTCTCCTTCCTACAGGGTGATGTCTTTTTCTCCATGTTTTTGCACGGCTGCTTCTGCCATGTGAAGAGGAAACTGATGGGATTATTTCTCTGTGAGCTGTCAGGTTGCTGAGAGTTTACTCCTGCTATTAGCACATCTTAGCATCAAAGAGAACAAAAGTGGGCTGCCGAAATAATAGTTCAATAAAGGACTTAAGGGGCTTGTCGATGTGCGTGAGGTTGTGTATGCGAGTGCAAGTGCTGCAAAGAAAACAGTCTGGAGGAAACAGTCAGGTGCTGGCCACAGCGCGGCTGTTGAATTCCACACTGGGGAAGTTGGCGGCATGACCTGTGAGTGGACTGAGTGGGAGCCTTCCTGCCATTCCTCAGGTAATATCATCCTGAGCCTGGCTAGCCCTTGTTTACTTTGTGCATGTCTCGCTCTACCATGTCAATGTAATGTATCCTCCGTCTGTCTCTGCCAGCACAAGGACAGCAGACTAAGTCAAGTTTAGTGTCTCAGTGGCGTGCTGAATATGCAAGGCCCCTGCAGAGGACAAAGGCTTGGCTTGTTTTTCCTATAAGTGATCGAATGGCTTGGTTACATATGTGTCAGCGCCTCTTGCGTGAACTGTCATAATGTGCCAGCCGTTTATAGCTTTACCAAACAACTTAGAATATTTCGATTCCCTTCCATCATCACTGCCTTCCAAGCCGACTGTGGTCAGGAAATGTCTGTCAGATAACAAATAACTGGGAAAAGAGGCTGGGTTGCTGGAAAAGGGAACATGCATCAGGCCTCACACATCTTGGGTTCAATGAAATGTTTTGTTGGGTTTGCGCGACACACAATGTTCTGCAATGACATGGATGTGCCTGTGGTGTGGAAAGGGAATAAAGAACACCAGTTTACCCTCGTTCCACCAGGAATGTGTCCCTCCAGACTTTGGGTTTCCGGTTGGGTTTGAATCTGGGAAAACAAAACGCACAAAGTTTATAGAATTCATATGGCTTGTGCACTCACCATCAGCTATGTTGGTCACACAACTAGCCAGCATCATGGACGTTGATCACAGAAAGCTCAGGACTTAGTGGTGTCAAATATGGAATATGATCAAATACAAAAATAACCACAAACGCTGTTAAGCATTAAATGGAATATCACTGCCCTTTCTGTTGCTCTGGAAATGTGTTCCAGGAGAACTGATGTCTTTCATGTAAGTGTATTTATAATGCTTGATTTTAATAATCCACAATAAATGCTCTGATGTGATGCATGTTCAAGTGTGTATTTTTCAGTGGAGGGGGAAGGCTCTGTGTTCTCATTGGACTCTCCATCAGTACCTAGGGTTTCCTGGAGAAACAAATGGCTTAACTACCCTACTAAACTAAATTCAAAGAGAAACTTCACAAGAAGAACCTCAAGGAATCCCAGCCAAAGTCCCACAGCCATGAAGAATCCCTCAAATTGCACTTGAACCCACTTTCTGTGTACCCGGACCAGAAGCAATTACTTTGGCTGAATTTGCTCAATATTGGCTAATGACTAGGAGTGTATGGCATATTATGCATATGCTATTACTGTGTGTGATTTGCATGGCATGATGGGACCACACAAACCTGTTGCCAGTCTTCTCTTGCTCCAGGAGCTTAAGGATAGACTTTCCATCCATGTCTGGAGGGGTGTCCAGCCCGGCAATGTGGAGAATTGTGGGAGCCAGGTCAATATTCAGGACTAGATGAGGATTCCTGAAGGAAACATGCACAAACAAGCACAGACTTAATCTTCAACAATACACCTAAGAGATGTATACTGATAAAGGCATGCTACCTGAATAAGTGAGGATTAGATTTCAGGAATTTATTAAAAAAACAATCTTGAGTGTTTACAATACATTATTAAATGCTTGCCACAGTCTGAAAGTTATGAAACATTTGAAGACAAGCAGACAATGTAATTTGCAAGCTAAAGAACCCTGATAATGTGACTTTAGTGACTGGGTGGTCTTACACTGCCCCTGGCTCCACGTTTGGTCCTCTCAGGAAGAAGGGCACTCGGATGTCAAAGTCGTAAGGCATTGACTTCCCCTTGACCAGTCCAAACTGACCAATGTGGTAGCCGTGGTCTGCGGTATAGATGATGTAAGTGTTGTCCAGCTCTCCAGTTTCCACTAGCATGTCATAAACCTGGGAAATAAAATAAACGATAAGACAGATAGATTTGACAGATACTATACAATGTGATGGAGTAGGCTTCCAAAAGGAGGGTTTACTATTCAGAGAAAGGGCCTTAAGTTGTGCAGGTTGTTTTCTACAAAGTAATACATAATTATTAATTAGGTGTTGTGTGAGGTAACCACAGGCAAATATTCCATACATATGGTAACTGAATAATGTGACAATACCATGTGAACAAAGTGTAGCCATTCAAACCAATGAACACAGTTAAAACCCGTTAAGAATTTACCTTCTGCACTGAGTCGTCCACAGACATGAGGGTCTGCAGCCTCTTCCTGTGGAGAAAGTTGGTGAACTCCATGTGGATAGGTCTCATGGGGCCTGTGTACTGCATGATCCAGTGTTTGTCCATATTTGGGGCGTAGTTGTAGCTAGGGGTGCTAGGAAGGGACAACACAAAAGAAAGAGATTAACGTGAACAAATGGGCTTTATTTCCATTTTCATCCAAGGGCAACACAGACAGATACTTTATTGTCTCAAAGGGGAACTTTGTGATGTCATAGTCTGTACAATGGCTCACATAAATACATATATACACCTATATACATGCACACACAACAAGATCCAGCAGTGATACTGCATGCACCGAGAAGCCTGCCAATGATGTTACTGGTGTTAGAAATCATGGAACATATATCATGTGTCCGATATGGTCACATAGAGGTAAGAAACAAAAATCTTTCTGGACGTCTACCAAAAACATGGGAGTCATCAGACCATGTAACAGACACAAAGAGCCCATTTAAGATGCTTGCAGGCACCTGTCTGCTACTTTTCACAAACTTGCTTCTCAGTAACAGGTGCTTGTGGGTTCTTCTAACCTGCTGTCTACTGTATTTGACAAGCATCAATAACTGGCCTGTTTGTTGAGGGAAATGTCTTAATGCTCAGCAGCCAGCACGCTAGCAGTTTTTCCACGCCTCCCTCTGACCATCCCTCCCCTCACACAGAGACGAGAGTCTCCCTGCTCCACTGCGCTCTTGGCACACACAAGTCATTTGAGGGTTGGCACATGCTTAAGAAAATAATAGGCTCCAAAGTCAAGTTTGCAACAACTTCTGGACCAAAAACTCAATAAGTCATGGTCATTTGAAATAGGGGAATAAAAAGGGTGGATAAACAGCGAGAGTGAGGGAGAAAGAGTGTTGTTTGTGGAGTTGTGGCTGAGAGAAGCGGTTCACCTGTCTGTTGTGGTACTAACTGTTAGGAGGGGGATGGGGAGGTAGACCAGCAGTTTGAGCATAAAGTTGACTTTTGTGTCTTCTGTGGCTCTAGGTCCATGAAATAGTATAGTGAATAGTGTAATTATAGCAACAGAAACTAAATCAAGTTTAGAATGCTGTATCTGCAGTGCCACTGGAATGCGATGATAACCGGGAAATAATTTCCATTTTAATTTGGAAGTACTTCATTCTTGGAACAACGTAAATAAAGATAAGTAGGTTCCACCCCTTTATAAGCAGCCCCTATGCAACCTATCCGAGCTTAGACACTTAATGAAGACCTGCTTTGGGAGCTGCTCTGCTCTGATTGAGTTAGCTGCCTTTTGCTCTCTGCTCCTCAGGCTTTCTTTGTGCGATGGGTGAACTCTTCACCCACCCAGCCAGGCGGTCTAATAAGCCTCACAATGGGACTTGTCTCTGGGCACTGGGCCACCAAGGTATGGGGCCCTGGGCACTGGGGAACCAGGAATGCAGGGGTCAGTGGAATGAAGCCAGTCCATATAGGAGAGGTCACACCTGCCACCTGTCACATATAGGCTGGTATTATCCCTAGATTACAACAATCCAGGGCCGTGTATTCACATCACAATGCCTGTTGACGGTACAAAACCTTGGCATGGTAGCGTTCAGCATGGGGCATGGTGAATGTCATATCTTAACATGGATTACTGGCTTTCCCTAAAGCAACTTGTCGTCAAGAATATCCTACACATTATGTCTGTTTTAAAGAGAACTGACACTGAGAAACCAAACATCTCTAGGCTTCAGAGTGAGTCAGTAGCTAGTCCTAAATCTAAGAGACAGGGTAAAAACACCTTGGGTGAAGAATGTTAATGACATTAACATCAAACCCTCCCCTGCTATTGCTCCCGTCAAAAGTACAGACGCCTGTTTGATTTACGAGCTGGCTTCTCTTTTATTGCCACGCAGTCTCTTCCCAGACCCATGCATTACAGATTAGCTGTATATGGCCTCCACAGCCAAGAGAAAAAGTGGCTGAGCAAACAAAGTTGCAGTCATGATTTTCCATTACCTGGGGTTAGGTAGTCGATCTTTGCCAGGGTCTAACCAGCTTTTGTAGGGTGTTACCAATCCTCCTTCAACCAAACCAAACTAAAAATGGAATAGTGTCCAAAATAGAATAATGTCTAAAACAGAAGGTCTTACAAATACATCTCTTTATGAATAAAGTTTTGTAACCTATCTGGTCAATAAGTGTATAGTCAGCAGTTATACCTTAAGCCTACACCCACCCATGCCAACCACCTGTCCTGCCACAGAGGCAACACCACATTTTACACACACTGCACCTTCACACAATCACTGGGGCAACCCATAAGTCACCCCCGGGCCCCAGCTCCACCCCCTTCACTCAGAAGCTCAAGCTAAAAATAAATTAATAATGTCACAATGCACACAATGCATTCCTCACATCCCAGGAGCCACAGGGAGAAACTACTGATTGATATGGACAGGGTCAGGAAGTCCTCTGGGAATTACAGAGGAGGGAGGGGCAGAGGGAGCGGGGTAGGGATGAGGAAAAGAGACGAGAGAGAGAGAAAGAGGAAGGAGAGCGAGAGAAGGATGAATGCTAAGTGGGGTAGGAAGTGAGAGGAAGGAACTGGGAAAGATAAGCAGAGCTCTGGGAGAGAGACAGAAATAAAGAGGGACAGAGTGAGCATAAACGGCAGGCTTGTGGCCTCGGCCCCTCCGCCTGCTTCTCTCAAACTCCATCCCCCACACCCCCACCCCCCAGCCAGAGGACTAGGACTCCCTGGGAGACGGGTGGAGGGCCGATGAAGGGACGGCAGGGCACGTTGCCATGGAACGACCCAGAGTATCAGAGCGCTGCCACAACTCAGTGATGAGAGATGTGGGAGGCCAATGTGGGCTTGGCATGAAAGCAGTGCTCCATAAAAACACCCATCCCTGATCTTCTCCCTGGTATGTGCCCCAGCTATTCCTGGATGATAAATCATTTTGATTCCACGCTTGCCGAGCTGTCGGCCCTCGCAGCTCCTCAGCAACCTGTCATCACCGAGGATGAGGGGCATGCGCACTGTAATAATGTTTTGAAAATGTAGGTACACCAAATCATAAAAACTGCAATTGGGTTTTTAGTGAGAAAAATTCCAAATAGCAGTAGACATAGCTGGCAGACAGAGAGTCTGTCTGGCAACTGAATGTCTGGCTAAAAGTATTTTTGTATGTATAATTTGTATATCTATTGCTTTACATTGTGGCACTGGATGATACTAGAATACAGCATAAGGCAAAAACCCATTTGCTTTGTGAATGGTGAGCTGTCTGACAATATGTCAGCTAGGCCAAAACACTGTATAGCTCAAGATTTTAATTCACAAAAACAAATGAAGAAATGCATAAAAGGCAGTGGGTTTATGGTTATGAAAAAATATGTGCACCAGGAGATGTTTTTCCCTACTTTATTATGCAATTCCCAAACCATTCAAGTGTTTTCACATTTTTCCAGACCTAGGTACGTATTGAGAGTGTTTGTGTGTGTGTGTGTGTGTGTGTGTGTTGTGAACCTACATGTGCTGTGAGGCATTAGGGAAGAGCTCAGAGTACTGTGGTGCCGAGTCTTCTGGGCCATGGGGGGCAGCATGGCTGATAACCATCATCACAGGACGGTGTGGATATATCCTCTTGGACGTGAGGAAGAAATTGATGCTGTCGTTGGTGATCAGATCTGTGAAATAGTCCTGGCAAAGAGGATCAAAAACAACAACAAAAATAAGAATTTCTTAATCAGGTGTTGTAGGAGCTGAAATCACATCTAGAGAAGGCTAAAGGTGGTTATGAAAAACCCAAATGAACAGAAGCATTGATAAAGTGCAGCAACATCCATTCTGACATGTTGCTTTCACTGGTTCAGTCATTTTCAAATCAGTGGAGAGGGGCCAGTGGGGATATGAAGAGGGGCCATTGAGTACACTACGGTACCAATCTGTCGAGTCAACAGCTGGCAGCTTGCCTGTGTGCGTGTGTGTGCATGTGTGTTTGTGTGTATATATGTGCTTATGTGTGTGTGTGTGTGTATATGTGTTTATGTGCGTGATTGTGTGTACGTGTGCACTTGTGTGTGAACTGCTGCCTCATCAGTGAATCTCTGGAGTATTGGATGTGACACCACTTGATAGTGAGAGGAGCCCGGCGCTCTCAACTGGTATGTTGTTATGACAGCTACCTCCCTCCACTCTGCACTATCCATTCTCTCTTTGTCTTACTTTACTTCGCTCTACGCTGTACTGCCTCCCTCTCTCTGTCTCTCTCTCTCAGTCGCTCACTCATTCATTCACAGGCAAACACACACACAGGAGATAATGGCATGCACAAATCAGACAATTCTCAAAAGTCATAAGCCTCAGGCCTTACCAGTGGATTGAGTGAGGAGTTGTATAGCAGGAGATGGGAAAGGCATGTTTCCCAAGACCCTAACTGCTCTGTTTCTCCCATTATAATACAATGGGCAGCGAGAGAACAATTGTGACATTTAAGTGAAAAGAAGTGTTTCAAATTTGTTGAGTAAGGGCTGAGAAACACAGTTCATTCTCACAACCTTCGAACCAGGGAATTTGGCATTGTCATGTGCAACAACCCAATGGCGTGACTTTTTTAATCAAAGATTAGATTCCAGGCATGGTGGAGGATTTTACATGTAGGTCGCACCCTTCTCTAAAACTCACAACAGCCTTTGCCAAGATTTCACCAGTTGATTAGGCACTCTACCTGCATGTTGGCATGCGACTGCTGTTGCCTACAACACTCAGGAAGGGAGTGCCAGGTTCAGAATGAAAGGGCAAAGGGTGATTTCCCTGAACTGTCAGAAGTGGGATTGGCTGATTCATCTTGTCTCTATTAATAGTCTTTATGGGCAGCTTTAATGGCTTGGCGGCTGCATTTGCCCACAGAGGCTGGCGATTGCTTGCACATGGTAAAGCACTGCCATACTGGTTTCCTCTGTGCTGCCAACTCTCCATAATCTGAGCCACTGCTGCTAAGAGCTCTGGCAGGTCAGAAGGAAGTGAGAGTGTCAAGGGGAACGGCTGGCCAGCTACCATGAAATGGTCATAAAGGTGAGGAGCTTCATTTTCTCCTAAGCTATTTGGAACTGATTAGTACCAAGTGGTATGCTCAAGAAGAGGATTCATTCACATATACTATGATTCTCACAGACTGCACTTTATGATACAAACATTTTCTCAGTTTTAAAAACCTACATGATTCAACTGTTAACAACTCAGGGTCTTGTGACTGAATTGTACAGGGTGTGTTGTCTGCTTAGACTACTGGACTAACATTTTTCTAAAAGTTTTCATGACCGCCTATATAGTTTGATTGTCAATAAATCAGGGTCCTGTGGCTTTGAATTTAGAAGATTTTCACAAGGCATGTTGTCTGCTTGTTCCAGGCCCCAGCCAACATCAGTGAGAATTTGTTCTACCAGTGACAGCACTGATTTACCACATCTGGCGAGCAAGCCACGCTTCTGCTTTGCCTTCCTATTACAATTGTCTTCTGTCATGGAATTTGAGGAAAGCTTAATAGGTGGAGTGGGGGTTCAAAATCAGCAGGCTTATTATGAATCACATCCTCACACAGAGTTCTTTGACATGGACCTTAACCTCAAAAACCTCAACCTCTCGACAGATGGAAAACTAGATATAACCTAACTGAATTAAATCTCTGGGCGAGCGCCTCCTCAAATCACAATGACTTGGTGTGCCAACTGCACTCTCTGTGATACCCTGACCTTCTCACCCTGTGGGAGTCCATGTAGAGGATCTGCCATCTCTCTAGTGGTGGCAGGTTAATGGGTTTTGGCAGGCAAATGCCCAAAGTGGGTCCATTTGGTTTGTAACCACAATCTGCTGACCAGGTCCATGTCTCGTAAACACCTTGCCTTAGCTTGTGGGTAACTTTACACCTCAGTCCAACTCAACAAGCAAGTCATTTGGCATGGGGATACCAGTCCAAACATTTGTTTGCCCATCCTTTGGGCGGACAGTTTTAAAACTCAACTTGACGTGCATCCAAACCATGAAACCTCCTCGTGCATTCCTCATGCCCCCAGGACTACGCTACATGGGAAGACATTGGCATGGAGCTGGGAAAAGAAACTGACAGCTCTTACAAAAACATTGAGGGAAGATGGATGACCGATGCCATACAAAACTGTGCAACAAAAACACGGAGCGACTGCATCGCTCATCTCTAGTCTAGAGGTGGCAAAATGAATTTTCCCTCCTTCACTGTTGTCTGCAATAACACAGAATTATTTTGCAGCAACTGCTTTCACAAGCAACTTGTGTCTCTTATAATCTTAAAGGTGCTGCAATTTTATAGCGTCTAAATGTTGAGGTAGGGCTTTAATATGCTGCAGAAAGAGGAGACGCCACCTGAAATCAACACATCCCCTTTAATTCTCAGATGAGAATTCCTGTCAGCCTGGATCACAACACTATGATAAGCGAAACACTGTGATATCTATATTTATAAGTGGAGTGGAACCAGCAATTAGTCTGGAGAAGTCTTTATGGTGGTTCATAAAGGGAAAACAAATGAGTGATTGAATTAATGGCCCCTTCTTAGGGATGGTGGGAACACACCAGCGGGCACATACCTTGGCATAATCTGCACCATGCTTCTCCTTGTAACCGTTCCGACAGACGGTGTAATTATAGAAGCGGGAATTTTTGATCAGCCCGACCCATTCCCGCCACCCAGGTGGGATGTAGCTGCCATTGTACTCATTGAGGTATTTGCCGAAGAAAGCTGCAGAAGAGAAAAACAACCAAGAACAGGTTTCTTGTAAAAATGCAGTCTTAGGTCAACATCAGTGCATGTTATCTTTGAGCTCCTGTTCCTGCCTTTTTACTCCTACCTGTAAAAGTCTTAATTTTGTGAATATGTGTGAGTATATCTGTGTGTGTGAGGCTGATATATAATTTTTTTGCTTGTCTCTGTTTTTCCCTGGCCTCACTGCACAACATTCTCCAGTGGGCTGGGCAGGGAGCCAGCCTGTCCCGGAGAGGGCTAATTGCAGACTAACGCATCAGCTTGAAACCGCGGGCCATGCTGCAGCCCACAGGACCCCATTGAGCTACCCGGTCCAGCGCCTGCCCGTCACTCACACAGACACTGTCTGATGAGACACGACAGCGACCTGGCACCCTCACCGTGTTTGCATTTCTCACAGCAGACAGCCGGGCAGGCAGGGCGATGGACTCTAGCTTCCCGTAAAAATTTGCATTGACTCACAGGACTGAATGTAAGGGGGCCAAGCAGGCCATTTGAGCTAGCAGTGACTGACTGAGCCCTGGCCAAAAGGGAGATGGGGCCCGCTGTGGGTGAACCATCTTAACCTGAAAACTGAAGGAGCAGTTAAAGTCAACCTGACCCCTCTAAATCACATCACCCACTCCCATATCTTCCTCTGCTGGTTGTACCAATAATTCTCCTGTCTTACATGACAAAGAAATATATCTTACCTCACACTTATCTTTAATATATTATAGTCTAAAAAACACAGGAATGTTTTTTATATCTACTCCCATGGCGCTGTGGATCTGGCCCTTGCACTCCTATCACTTGCCTGCATGTGATGTTGGCGACTGAACAATTCAAGCTTATTTTACTGCTGAACTCACTGTAAGCTTCTCTAGATAAGATCATCAGCTTAAGGTTTAAAATGTTAAGTGTAATGTGAATTTAACCATTGTTTCAGGACATTTTAGCCGTCTCCAGAACACAACAGGCTCATCAGAATTGGTGTTTGATGAAATATGAGAGAGACTTACATGTGGTCCAGATAAGAGAAAGACTTTAATGATAATTACGGTGTATAGTTAACCGCCCATCTATGCGCCAGTGTGTGTGTTCACCAACCTGTCCTGTAGCCGGTGTTGTTGAGATACACAGCAAACGAGCGCGGCTCATGCTGGGCTTGCCAGGAAGGCGAGGAACAGTTCTCATTGTTGGTGTAAGTGTTGTGGTTATGGACATATTTGCCCGTCAACATGGAGGACCGTGATGGGCAGCACATGGGTGTGGTAACAAAGGCGTTGGTGAAAGTAGTGCCTCCATCCTCCATGATCTTACGAGTTTTATTCATCACCTGTAGAGAACCTGGAAGGCAAGATACAGAGCTCAGTGCTGAACACTGAAATCTGTTTGAGTTTTGCAGCTTACATTCTTGGTACTATAAGTAGAGTTCTGTGCCAATACATACCGTGCCAAATGGTGCATACTGGCGCATACTAAATTATTTTCTGAACAAATAAAATTCTTATTTAATTTCCATGTGGATAAACACAGCAAAAACTCATTAGATAGCCTGACTCTTTCTAACTACATTCTCTGAGAGACAGCAGTAAACATAATCATAATCCATTGTGCATGAGGTAAACACAAATAAAGCAGTGCGTAGGCCAGATGGTCACTCTGCTCCTACTTATGGTTTCCATTTAATATTTCATGTGTGGAGGAAGACCACAATACATTCATAAATCTTGAAGATAATATCAAACCCACAAAAGGCAAAGCCAGGGAGAGGTAAACAAAGAGTAAGAGAAAAGAGGGAGAAGTACAGAAAATAATGAGGAGCAAAATTAAACAGAATTTTTTTTTTAAAGAAATTAGTAAACAAACAAAAAACAAAATAAGGACCAGAGTCCGAGGAGGACAGGGACAAATGCGTCAACCCTTACCCAGTTCCACATCCTGGTCGTCCGTCATGATGAGAATGATGTTGGGACGGATGTTCCTGCGGTCTCTCTGGATACGACCCCTCATGCTCTGAGCTCTGGTGGTGGTGAAGGCCAAGCTGCCTGGAGCCCAGCCCAGAGACAAGAGGGCCGACCAGGCTAGCCACTGCACCAGCATGGTGCCTGAGATGGGGGAAGGGATAGGTAGATGAGAGGAGAAATGGAGAGATGGATGGAGAAAGAGGTCCAGCCAGGCCACTCACTCACACCAGTGGCGCTCTCACAGCCGCGGGTGAGTCTGGAGAAACACAAGAAGAAAACACAGAGAGGCATTAAAACAAAGAAGAGGCAGCCATCCATACCAATACTCTGCTGTTTGTGAGTTTGTGGGGGGAAAACATACATGTACTGAGAAGAGGGGAAAAAAGAGAAAGAAACAACAGAGAAGTGGATTCTATTCTGGGAAAGAAAAGTCAATGAAAAACCCAGATTCCCTCTAGGAGCCTTTCAGCATATTTACTTCTGAGAAATTGTGTACATCTGCACACAAATCATACTCAAACACACCAATATATCCATAAACCCAGAAACCAAAAGTTACGAGTTGAGCCCTTTAAGGTCCACCAAGAGAAAACACTCTAACAGATCCAACATATGTTGCATGTTGACTGAATTATACTCTCCTCTGAAAACATCTTTTGACCTCAACTCTCCCAACCTGGGTTGAACTAACAAGCAAACCACAGCAACACTTGAAAACTCTTCCACATTATAAACAACAAAGAGCAGCGAGGGTCTGGAAGCACAGATCTCACCTTGGAGAATTATGTGAGTCTCATGTTGCAGATTTTTCCTTGGATTATCCTTGTACTTTTTCCTGTATTTTTCACCCAGAGAAGCCAGAGTTAGCCCCTCTCCTCCTGTGCGAGATAACACACACCAGCACACGGAAACTCTAACTCTCCATCTCTCAACTGGAGAGCTCTTGTTCAGCTCACTATGCTGAGGCCACACCATTGGCTGCTCACACTCAAAACACCCACAACCACACTCTTGCGTGAGCCAATTGCGGCCCGGTTTCCACCTGTCACTCAAAAGTCACCCCCTGGTGAGTCAAG
>OMKZ01001093.1:9540-44564 GCA_900302535.1 Neoniphon sammara
ACATCATTGACCGCAGCTCTAATGTACAACCTGAGAGCTCATGGGAATGGAATTTTCAAGTCAATCTTTATTTATACAGCACATTTTTTACAGTGAAATACAGTGAAATGTGCTTTACAGTTAAACATGTAAAAAAAAAAAAGAACATGATGTCACAATTGCCGACTAATGTAATAAATATGAATAATGATTTTTAAAAATACAATGAAGTGCCCTGTAAATGGGTCAAAATGTAATAAAACCAACAATTGTGAAATTGTAGTGGGTGTAACATAAACTGCTGACATAATAATATTGAGTAATAATTCAATGATTTATAGGACTAGTAGTGTTTAAGTGGTGTAGTGTAATAAAAACGGTTTATGTAATAATACCAGATAATATTATAACATCATATTACATAAATCAACAATTATGACATCATAATGGGTGTCACACTTTTAACTGCTGACATAATAATAATAGAGACTAATAATGTAATGATTCATAAGAATAAAATTTGTTAGTCAATAATATTACATCACCAGTAAAACAATATGTTATATCCTTTATGATGTAATTGTTGTCTGTTATCAGTGGCTACAAAATCAGACATTATCAGGAAAAAATATTAAAATATGTTGTATCACAATGGTGACTCATTTAGAGTCACCATTTAGAGTTTTTTTTTTCCTTTTTTTTTAAGTTATGACATCAGTTGCTACATACCTGAAAGCTGACATGAAGGGTGTTTACATGTAGGAGTCTTTTATCTAACATTCTTTCCACTTGATGGGAATGCAAAGTTTGCAACACAACCTTCCCCTAAGAAAACTCACTTGAGGTGACTTATCTTGAGCCTTAATGGTAAAGGCTATAATAATAGCATGGCATTGTATTTGTTTACATACATCCCCAATAACTTCTGAATACCAGCACATTACAGTCAGGAGAGATGTTTATTCCAGCTGCAAGTTTTCAAGCCTTTCATACCTCAGTTTGTCCTTATTTCATTATGCTTAATCAGCTCTAGCCTGTGTTTGTATTCCTTATTTGTGAAACCCATATGATGTGGTTTATTTATTTATTTCTCCTCGCTTCACTCCAGTCTGATAGTGAGTAAGAAGGAGCGGATGCTGGTGAAGGGTTCGGGTTTCCATCTGGATCTGCTGCTCATCGTCGTGCTGGGAGGCAGCTCCGCTCTTTTCGGCCTTCCCTGGATGGCGGCTGCAACCGTTCGCTCCGTAACCCACGTCAACGCCCTCACCGTCATGAGTAAGGCAGTCGCCCCAGGAGACAAGCCTCGTATCCAGGAAGTGAAAGAGCAGAGGGTCACAGGGCTGCTGGTGGCCATTTTGGTTGGTGAGTGACAGACATAAAAAGGAACTACAGCTATTGAGATGAAAATAAGTGCATATGATTAGGGAGGTGAAGTGGAGAAGTGATTGTACTTGAACTGATTTTACTGTGCTCTCCCATTATTAAAAGTAAATTCAAATGAAAAGTTCCACTTGTTGAACAAACTTTCTATGGCCTAATGTACATCTATTTAACAAAACATGCCAAAAAATGTACATTTTTTCATTTTTCCCATTTCTTTACCCTCTGGTTAATTGTAGCAGTTGAATCTTTGCATACCTGTGAGTGTATACAGTTTGCAGCCAGCCAAGCATTCAGTTTCAGCCAGCAATATGTCTAATTTTGGAAATATGTCACTATTGAAATGCCAGTTCATGCTGTCTTTAACCACTCCTCTGTCCCAAGGCCTGTCCATTGTGATCGGAGACCTGCTGCGTCAGATCCCCTTGGCGGTGCTGTTTGGTATTTTCCTCTACATGGGTGTGATGTCACTCAATGGCATCCAGCTGACAGAGCGCATGATGCTGCTGCTCATGCCGCCCAAGTACCACCCTGATCACACCTACGTCCGCAAGGTGAGAGACTCTGATGAGGCTGGGGAGAAATTTTCTCCAGCTTTCTCTGGATGGACCGCTCACTTGCTGTTGTTTTTGCCTCATTACTTTTGCCCAGTTTACATATCTGACACCAGAATTTGACTTGGGAAAATGGGATGAATCTTTGTTTTTTTCTTTCTGTGAGTTAGGCTTACATAATCATCTTGCCTAGTGGAGCTTTAACAAAAGATGAGGGGATCAAATAATCACATTAATGACAGCACATGGTCAAAAAATGTGTTGATCACACTAGGGCTGCAACTAATGAGTATTTTTGCCTTACAATAATCTGTTGGTTATGTTTTGTCAGTTAATCATATGAAGTGCTAATCTGAAGTCCTAATCTTTGCTACATGTTATCATCAGTGTGTGAGTCCTGGTTAATAACATGCCTATTTTGTGTCTGCTACCACAGTCTCACTTTTGAGTATTATTGATCATATATAACCGCTCTTTGCTTGCTCAGGTCCGTACACTGCGGATGCACCTGTTCACCTGCATCCAGATGGTGTGTTTGGCAGTTCTGTGGGCCGTGATGTCCACTCAAGCATCGCTGGCCTTTCCGTTCGTCCTCATCCTCACTGTCCCTGTGAAGATGTTCCTGCTAACTCGCATCTTCAGTGTCAGAGAGATGCTATGTGTAAGTCCGCCACAGGGGGGTGCAATATGCAAGCTTTATACACCTACAGTACTCCTACAACTGTAGCAGTGGAGCTGTGCTTAAAGTTTGAAATTTACTCATGTAAAGATGGGTTATGTTAAAGGAAAAATCCCCCAAAATATGCAAACACTGGAAAAATAGTTTCATTTCTGGGCCCTTTTTATTTTGTGTTATTTTCTTATTCCCAGGGATAAGCAAGTAGGCATAGTTATGTCAGTGTTGAAGAAGAGGCGTCGTGCCAATTTCTCCACCAGTTGTAACGAAGTGTAGGAAATCACCAGGGTAGAGGTAGACAAGGCAGACTGAGGGAAAATTGATAAAAAAAATAAATTTCAGCATTCATCAAGAAGGAACTCCTGATTTATGATATTGATTTACGGTATCTAACTTTTTAAGAGTATTCAGAGGTGACGTTATCCTTTTTAACTTAATTTTCAAAATGTATTGATAGATAGTATTGAAGATATTTTTATATACAATATATTACAGAGTCTGACTGATATATCTGCTTGCCAATATTATTGTCCAATATTGTCTCATCAGAGATATATCAATATCAGCATGGATATTGGTCAATATGCAAAAAAGATGCACTGCAGTAAAAAGCACTTTTACAATTTATAAACAGTTTCATCATTAGTTTATCCACTGCAGACTCCACTTTTTGATAAACAAATTTGATGATTTCTCAGAGCAATGGGTTTCAGTGGGTTTTTCAAAATCCAATATCAGTTGGTCTGTAGTAAAAATGAAAGCCTGAAAACTTGAAAGTGTCCATTCTCTGACGTTCTCCCCTCCTCTTCCAGCTGGACGCGGATGACGCAGAGCCGAAGTTTGATGAGAGAGAGTGTCCGGACGAGTACTCGGAGATGCACATGCCCGTGTAAACCTACAGCAACCTCTCACATGCTACATTTTGCTCTTAGCGGACACCAAAATCCATCAGCCACTCTGCCGCTCAGTCCCACAAACTTGAAGCACTCTTAGAGCAATCTGATGCCATGTCACTGTGCACCGTCGGCCGTTTTCCACCACCACTGAGACATACATTTGCTCGGTCCTCGGAGGTCACTTGTCACCTTGGTCAAGCTCTTTCACTATTTAAGTTCCATCTCAGCAGATTCGTGGCCCAGCCTGTTTTAACCCTCACATCAATAGGAGCATTTTGTGTTTTGTTGTTGTTGTTTTTTTTCTGTTATTCTGCAAGCTGTTGGGAGTGACGTCACATGCACAGGGCGTATTACCCTGGTATAACAGCACTTTGTGGCACAACGAATGAATATCAACTGAGGAGAACAAACAGTCTTTAGCATCTGTTCATAATATACTTCGTTTTTTTATATATATATTTCAGGGGACGAGAGATTCTAAATCAACCGATGTGATCTTATTCTCAAAATTGAATGCAGTTACAGTAGATAGGTTTTGCAGACAATGATTCGTTTTCAGCCCTGAAAGGTTGCTCTGATTCACATTGAATATGTGGAGGATATATGGGATACATTCCTTATTTTAACATATAGAGTTATTGCTAGTCAAGTTTGTTGCTTTTCATGTTTTGACTCTTTTTAAGCTCACTAAGCGCCTTATGAAGGAAATTAAAGGTGTCACTAAGAGTTTTTTTTCTTTCATTTTTGCCTTATTCTAGACAGCTGATCACTTTAGCAGCCTCTTGAAGCTCCTAGCACTTTTTAAGACACCAAATCTGGATAGCTCAACTAAATATTGTATTTTATGTAATCATTTTATATTTGCTTAGTGTCGTCTTGGGCTCATTATATACTTGCCCATAAAATTCAGTGTTGCTTTAGTTTGCCTCTTAATTAATTTCAGTGTATTTTTAAGCTCCTTCTCCTTTAATAATGCCTTTTCAACCTCAGCAGTTTAGTGTAGACGCTAGTGATATTCATTGGCTTTATTGCAATCCGACAAAACCATCTGGTGTACTGTGCACTTGCAGTAAATGAAGCTCACCAGTAGAGGGAGACCTTACAGTACTGTTGTGCTGTTGTACCAAAAAAATAAAATAAAAATACATGGAAATGCAACAAAAAGTACACATTTCTCACTACACTAATGTAATGGTATCACATCTTTCAGTACAAACTCATCAACACATTTTCTATGTAGAAAAGTTAACATAGTGGCATAAACTTATACTTTCATTGTTATTTAATGTTGTGGTTCAGTTCATGGTATTTGTAATAGCTGTTTTTTGTTTTGTTTTTTTGCTGAAGCTCCTTCCATACCTGCAGAGTGTAACTTTTAGGGCACTAATGTAAAGTTTGGTTTTGCGTTAACTTGATGTCTCACTTGGTGTTGTTAAGAAATCTTGTTGGCTAATAGGGAGAGTACTAATTTATTGGTTTCTTTGTCCAAGTGCCAAATGTCTCATGTATAGTTTTTGTGGTCCGAACAATCAACTGCAGTTCAGTCATCTCACTTCCCTTAACCCACATTGTTTTGAGGATTTTTTTTTAAGGTGCGCAAGGAGGTTCAGCCTCAGTCAACTGTTTTTATATCACAACATTCCACAGTTAATCATAAGTTCATTTTACATCATCTTTTTTTTTTTTAATCTCGTCGCCATGAACTGATTGGTTGAGGCAGCTGCATTCAGCATTTCATTCACACTCATGAGTGAACTGTGTCGACCAAATTCCACACAATCTGTGTAGACAATCTCGATGCATTACTGAGAGGGAAGGTTTTTATTTTTATTTTTATTTTTTTCTGTGAATGGTTTGTGTCTGGTGTGGGATTTTTGAATGTATCAGTGTAACTTAAATTTGGTTGAAGCTTTGACTGTGTCAAAACAGCTTGACGTTTGGTCCTCTGTTCTCAATTGTACTGTATGTATTGCAGACACTACTTCTCACCTTACTTCGAACTGCTCTGTCCCATCCCGTCACAATCTTGTCTTTGCTGTGATCTTGTGCCTGTTCGTGTCACAAAGTCGCACAAAAAAAAGTGCCTGTTGGACCATGGTATGATCAGCTGCACGTGTTTGGTGTATTTTTAAGGATGACACGTTAAAATGCACTTTTGAGATGCCCATGAATCCTTTCTCTCTCACCATTACTATTGCAATATGTGGCATTACTGCCTATCATTGAAGAGTATTTGGCACATGAAATCTCTCTTTTTTTAATGTACACTCATGAAGATTAATTTTTACGGCAGTTCCCTACATCATGGCCATGGACAGCGAGAGGGGATGCTAATGAAAAGTTGGCAATGTAAGAGTGTAATGTCGGTTTTAATGTTTGCTTATTGTGCCTGTGGATGAAGTGAAGGTCTTCTGTATGTGTGTGTGATCTGCTGAACACATGAAATGCTGATATTGTTCCATTTCAAAAGCAATACAAAGTCTGTGTGGTTATAGCTGATATTCCCTTGTACATAAATGGTTCAAATATTGATGACAAATAAAGGTAATTTTCTATTTATCATGGCTGCTCTGATGTCTTTTCTGTCTAAATCCACCTGTGTACTTGCATATAATGAATCTCTGCAGAGTCGGAGAAAAAATTTAACTGCACTGCAAATTATGATAAACAATGTCAAGGTGTGAGCCAATTATGTAGTGTGATTTTTTTTTTTTTTTTTTTCCCAGGAGCAGTAGACTGGTTCTCCCTGTATGGTAGGGAGATGCTCTGTGCCTTAGGGTTTAGCCCACTTCCAGAGTGGGTGTTTTGTTTCACAACAGCTCGACAGACACAGAAATGAAGATGGCCGCTGTGCTGCTCCTGCTGCTCAGTGCCGGAGCCCTGCTGGTTTCTGCTAATGGACAGGAGGCCTACAACCAACTTCCTGATACCTACAAGAAAGGAGTGGACCTGGCAGTAGAGCAGCTCAACTCTCATGCTGGAATCCAGCACCATTTTCTCTTCTTCAGGAGCCTTGTGAAATCAGAGATCGAGGTATTGTACAGCAGGTTTTATGAGTCAGTGTTGATGATTTGTTGAGAAAATTATGAAGGGAAACTATATTGGAAGTTTTCCTGAAGGTTATGGGTCTCTAAGGGACAGTTCTCAGGAAAAGTTCAATTATTAAACCATGTAGTGAATATATCAGATCACTTCAGTAGTTCTAATGCTCTTCCTCTTCTCCTCAGCCTGGCTTCGAAGTGAGCTACATCTATCACCACTTCTACCTTAAAGCCACTAAATGCCCAAAAGGAACCCTTGACTCTTCATAGTGCCAATTCAGAAATGACAGAGTAGGTATTTTCTAAATGCCAACCAGAGATTGAGCAGGTTTTGACCAGCGTTTCTCGTGCGAGGCTGGCTGCTTGTTCTGACTTGTCTGTGGTATTTGTTTGTGTGCGTTCATGCAGCCGCTGATAGACTGTGCTGTTTGCTACAAAACGTTCACTGGGGAAATTGAGAGGGATCCCAAGCCATACATCCACTGTGTGCACAAACCCGCCCTCACAGAGGTTAGTTTGTTTACAGGAGGATTATATTTGCTCTTGTTGTATCTTTTAATATTTAGACTGTGATTTTTACAGAAGATAAATAAGGGCACATGAAAATAGATAAATGAGCTCTGAGATTAATCTCAAAATTGACAGTCAATATACTGAGAAAGTCAGAATTGTGAGATTGAAGTAAAAATTCAGACTTTTAACAGTATTGTGGTGCTGGATTTAAGTCAGATTTCTGACTTAAATCTCAAAATCTCTTTAATTCTCACTTTTTCTCAGAATTCTGAGATTTATCTCATAACTCATTTTTTATATTCCTGTGGCCCTAATCCTCTTCTGTATATTGCATCCACTTAGAATAAGTAAAAATCACACTACAATCACAGAGGCAACATCTAATTTGGTTCACTTCTATCTGACCTTTGTTCATTCATCACAAACTATTTTGTTCATTTATTTCTCCCTGGCAGGACATGAAGGTGGCGAGGGTTGATCACTGTAACGCGATGGGTTACAGCAGCGGAGCCCCGACTCTTCTAGCATCAACAGGAGAAGCTGCGTGACGGGCTTCACAGCCAGTTTGAACTGAACAGCACAAAATGGGCTACTGGGTTGATATTGTGATGCGTTTGAGGTTATCTTTATGCTTTTTGATGACTTAACATTTTAAACAAAAGGCACTTGCACCCCTTACTTCCTTGTTACTGTGTGCACTCCATGTCTTTAAACTTTTTTTAGTACATCTGAATGTGATCTTCTGTCAGCTGTTTAGAAATTTGTCTCTTCCCTTTATATAAAAATATCTGAAGTTTGTTGGGATGCACAAGTTTAATAAAGTTTCATTTTGTAAAGAAACAAAAGTTTTATGTTTGTGCTCTTGCTACACTGTGAGGGATAGGTTGCATTTTTATCCCAAACCCTTTATTTACAGGAATAGTTACTCTTAAAACCAAGGTGCAGTTATTTTCCCTTCACCCACATCCATCAACACCTCATTGAAGTTTATAGGACCATTAAACACACGTCAAGTCAGCACCTGTAGCTTCATCTCCACCTTCTCACAAACTACTGAAGTCAACTGGAGCATCATTTTACAGCTCAGAAACAACATAAAATTCCTATTATTCAAAAATAGGTCATGCATCACAGAGTAATCCAAATGTTTTGCAGCCAAATGACTGCACTTGATCCAAATATTTGACCTATTTTCTACTATATTCTCTTTACTAGCAACATCCTACAGCTACAGTGGTAAATATTGCACTTCTGGAGCCACTGTGCATTTGTTTGACTCTGAAATATTTGGATTTGGAAGCTGTTGGGAGACTTTTTTTTCTTTTTTGAGCTGTAAAAAGGTGACCCCATTAAATTCAGTACTTGGCTGAGATGGTACTATGGGTGATGACGTGTCTTTGATGCTACTACAAATTCCACTGGAGTTCTGACTCATGTGGAGGGACAAGTTGATGACTAAGCTTTCACTTCCATTTCCTATAAATGAGCATAGTTCTAATAAATAGGGCACCAAATAATGGGGAGCTAAAGAAGGAAAGCAACAACAACAAAAAAAAAGCACCCATCACTCACAGCTGACCTTTTGATTCACCCTGGGGCCAGGGCTTTTTCATGACACGCTGGGTTTGTTTACAACACTTGGACTGCAGATAATCCAAGTCTCCTTTGTAGCCGTTTTCAGAGATTAGTCTCATTATATTTCTGGGAAACTGTTTATCCGGAGGAAATTCCCTGTCATGAATGTAGTAAGTGAAGTTGAGATTTAGTCAGCGTCTGGCACGTTGGCCCTCGAGTCATGTGACAAATCAGAAAGACAAAAAGTAAACAGTTAATCAGTCAACCCGACCCATTTATGGATGTTGAGTCGTCCTTGTGACTGTTTATCGCCTGAATAGGACTTGTTTTGGACTTGTTAATTTATACCCCACTGGGGGAGGTGGGTGTTTTTAGAACAGACAGTCCTTACAAAATAGTCAGTCAGTCAAGCTGCTCTCAAGTCCTACACATGAAGATGGCTCCCCTGCTGCTGTTGATGGTTTGTGCCGGAGCTCTGCTTTATTCTGCTGAGGCCCAGGACGCTTACAATCAGCTGCCTGACAACTACAAGATAGGAGTGGATCTGGTTTTGAGGCAACTCAACTCCCATGCAGGAGTCCAGCACCATTTTCTCTTCTTCAGAAGTTTGGCAAAGTCAGACATAGAGGTAAACCTGGCATCTGCATTTATTTTTATCATGAGTAAAGGTCCTTGGCTTGAATATTTACTAATACACAACACTGTGTTGTCTGACCGTGTAGATAGCTTAAAGGACGATGCTACTGTTTATATTATTTTCTAAGGAGTTCACATTAGAACAACAGGTTTGTTTCATGATGGTGCTACTGATGAGAAATTTATAGCAGCTTCATTGCTGAAACATAATTAGGCAGCACAGTTTAATAAATGTTCCCCTGAGAACTGCTATTTCAAGTTTCATGTAACTGCGGACTGAGAATTCTTGATCATCATCCAACTTAGATAAATAACTGCAAAATAACATTGAATTTTAACTTATGAAAAGGATCAAAGGTTTTAATGAAACCTCATTAGGTTACAAACTAAGTGAAACCCTGGTTTAATAATAGTCAGTGTCACTCACTTTGTTTCTCAGCCTTTCAAAAAGCCTGGAGGGACTTCGGGGGAGGGAAATCATTGCAACATCTGCTTCAGTTCTTGCCAAGTATCTAAATATCTACAGTTCATGTAAACAGGTTTTCAGCAGTGGTCTGTTCTGTGTCAGAGCACCCAGATAAGGTGCGGTCTCTACTTTGGCCTGAATGCTCGACTCTTAAGGAACTGATTAAAATTTTTCCAAAAAGCACCAAAACAAGCACTACACTATCACAACATATACAGCTGATAATGGGACGTTCATCTATGATAATCTACTGCATGTATGTTTTCATATTAAATGGGATTTTATTATTCGTACTCAATAACTAGGAGTCAGTCATTAAAGGTGCATTATGTGAAATTTTGAAGTGAGGACCCTTTAGACTCAACTGACAAAAACCATGGGATAAGCATCAGTTTTGATGGTTGAGTCTACATGGTTTTCATCATCAGATAATAAGGACCCTTTAGACTTAACTGACGATAAAAAAGTGGATTAAGAATGAAATTGGAGGTTTGGGTCTAAATAGTTCTCATTATTGGCCCAACTCACTGAAAACTTACTCCCTATTGCACATTTTTTTTCTCAGTTGAGTCTATATGGTACTCATCTACTTTTCAGCATTTAAAGTGCTCATTGTACCTTAGAGGGTAATTAAATGTTGAATAACTTTTAACCACCAGTTGATTAGTGTCCACTATAAGGCCAAAATTTAACCACTGCATTTTGTATCGAATGTTCTTTGGTCATTTCTACGCCAATTCTGTCAGTTTGCATCCTTTGATGCTGCAGTAACACTGACACAGTCACATGTCAATCAAGGGTTTTGAGTGAAATTTTAATCCAAAACTAATGAACAGTGATATGTCGCTGACAGAGATAGGTGTAGATGGTACTTTTTAATAAGATAAGGACCAGAATGCCCATTTCTACCATTTCCAACACCTTTTCCGCCTATTTACAGTTCAGTTAACAGTGTATATTTTTCCCCCAAAAAGTAAAAAATCTAAGTACTGCAATTGCTGACCAACTGTAAAGCTGCTGTTTGTAATTTCACACACTGGTGCCTCCAAATGGCAGTCATGGGTAACTGAAAAATTTGTCAAAAAAGACAAAAAGGTTTAACATTGGTAAGTGTAGCAGCTGTATAAGAGACAGTTTGTATTTTCTCTTAAAGTCTTAGAGAAGCCAAATCTATTCACATTTAAAAGAAAAATCTGTAAACACAATTGTTCTCATTAATAATTTATATATTTTCTGATTTGCATGTATCTATGCTGTACATATTGTCCTCTTTATTATTTTTGTCTTGCTTCTTTTTTTCTCTATTGTCTTTTTTCTCTCCTTAACTTTCTCTTGTCTGTCTTTATGAAGCACTTTGTAACAATTTCTTTGAAAATTGCTAATTTCTAAATAAAGTTTACTGACTTAAACTATCTTGTATCTTGTATTTTATCTTAAAACGTTCTCTTTATTTTCTCTTACAGTTTGTATTTTCTCTTAAAGCCACATTCATGAGCAGTTAAACTGTAGACCTTGAAGCATTAATCGTGATACAGTTTAAGTCAAATATGCAAAGAATTTGCAGCAGACTCCTGAAATGAAAACCATGCAGACTGTCCTCAAAATTATTTCCATATTCAATATGACTGTATGATGGCTGATTGTACATGGTCTGCATCACAGTCTTAGTGCACAGATCTTTAAGATTCAATTTGTGACTCCCTGTGACAGAGGAGAGTCCACACCAGAATTTCAATCAGGCAAACGGGAAAAACCTTACAATGTTAGAAAGGATGGGGTCTGGACTTAATACCGCTTAGACAAGTATCTAAGCATTATTTTCACATTAAAATCTTGCCTGTTGCAGCTTGAATTGATTGCAATCAAATATTTTTAATTGATAATGAGACAAAAAAAAACAGTAAATTAGTAGGAGACTTCTCAAACTTTCTTGCTCATACAGTCTGTCTTCTATCTTGCAGTCTGGATTCGGCGTGAGATACTTCTACCATAACTTTCACCTGAAACCCACCAGATGTGCCAAAGGAACAGCTGAATCGAACCCTCAGAGATGCCCGTTCAGGAATGACAGAGTGAGTAAAATCCCCTTTTGTACTGATCGTGCCAATTACAAATCCAACAGCCAATCAAAACATCAATGCACTCTCATATTTGCTTTCACAGCCGCTGATGGACTGTGCAGTTTGCTACAAAACCCTGGCAGACGAGATAGAGTCCGAGCCCAAGCCTTATGTACACTGCATCCAAAAACCAAAACTCACACAGGTATCATATCGTTTGATTTCAATCTGTTCAAGTTTTTTTTCCTGAGATATTACATCTTAGATCTGATTAATCACATCTTCTTCAGAGTGATACTTCTTGGAAATGACTAACCAGACATGACTGTTCCTTTTGTTATCTCAGGAAATGACAACATCCAGACTGGATCACTGCAAAAGGATGGCTTACAGCAGTGGAGCTCCTACACTTTTGGCTGTGTCTACTGAATGAAGAATTTTTTTTTTATGTAACATCTACTTTATGATTTAGAATATCTATGGAGAAGCTTCAGAGGAATTTATACCTGTAGCATGTTCATTTCACTATAATGAAATTCATATTACATGCCCATAGCATCTCTTATTATGTATGCATTTTCCTGGGGATTTGACATCCATTTCATACCCACTTGACTGAATAAATTACACCAAAACACCACATCTTCCTTTATTTCCTCCAAGTGTCTGTTTCTTTGTTGTTGTTGCTGGGTCATCGGCATATATAGCAAATTTTCTCCTGACACATGTTGGTCAGGCAGCCTCTCTTTCAGCCTGTGCTCTGCTGTGATGCATTGAACCCTCCCCTTCTGTAAATTCAACACAACACAGATGTGAGCCTGTTCAAAACGCTGAGCCAGATTTTAACTCTGGGGCTTTGTGGGTGACGCAACGAGAATGTGAAACAGATGAAGTCAGGGCAACTTTATATAATGTGTACAGCACTTGCATTAACTGCCAAGAGTGCAGTGTTGTAACAAGCATAATGACACTGCAGTGGGTATTTTACCCTGTGTGCTCTACCTCTTTGTCTCACACCTCCCCGCCCACCCTTCACAAGGGGAGCAGTGAGTATTTCAACCAAAAAAAGGAAACTTTGCATGCATTTGAATGGGGGGCCCGCCAGTTGAGTGCACAGTGAACCCAATGCCCTTACGAACCACTGATTGCATAACCGAGCTTTGGGATACATGTAAAACAACTTTACCAAACAGATACATTATGTTCCCAAATGCTGCTGCACCTCTGAGATTTGATTTGCTTTGTTGTGAAGGGCGTGAGCTTTTCTGATGAAAAGACAATGCAAAAAAGGTTCACATTGCGATTGAGAAACGATGTGATCTATCATATAAAAACCATCCTGTGAGTGTGACCATTCAGTCCTGGAGCAACAATGACTGGTTGTCTCCAGATTCTTTAGTGTAGGATTTAATGGGCGGGGAAACACGGCTCCATGAGAACTCTGAAGCTCCGCGCAACCGGCAGTAATCAACCCACAGAGGAATGTCCCTCACAATCACACACACACACACATGCAGAATAGATGAAGAGCATTAAGGTCATAGTGTGAAGCTGCAAGGAAGGACACCAGCTCCGCTCCCTGATTTCCTTTCAAAGCAGCTCCGAGCTGTTTGGAGCTGAGCCCAGACACTGCTGAGGAGACAATAGCTTAGTGTCTACTATAAGGCCAATTGAGACTATGTACAGTATGGCTCTGCTCTTTATATGGCTCTGTATTCATGGTGCTGCAGGACATTTCTGCAAGTCCTTTGTCACGCCACATTTTTGTTAATCAGCTGGCTGGTTTAATAAATGACTGGTTCAGAGGACGAGGAGCACAGAAGGAAATTTTATTTTAAGTATCAGTACGCACGGATTACTTTAGAGAAGCTGTGTATTTCAATTGTTGGCATCAAACTGTGGAATTCTCTACAGACTGGTTTAAAGTGTTGTAAAAATATCTTTCAGTTCAAGATAATGTATAAAGAAAAAAAAATAGACGATATGAAGTTGTTAGGTGACGGGGTACCTTAGCTGATGGTGTATGGCTTTTGATTCTTTTTTTCTTATGTTACTGTATTGGTTGTTAAGTAACTGTAATTGACAGACCATAAGATTTTCTTCTCCCTTCTCCTTTTCGGTCAGGGAATGTGCAAATGGAGTTGTGTTTTGATCGTCAATCACAAGTTGTTTTTTTTTCCTTCTCTGGAGCTGTGCATTACCATGAGCGGAATAAATAATGAATGAAAGAATATAAAAAATTCATGTTCAAGGCATTAAATTCACCCCAAAAAAGATATTTTCCCATTTGCCCCTTGTGCGGTCGATCAGTCCAAATAGTGTCTGTGTGATTTGGCAGAGTTTCCAGTCTTCCCTGTCTCCCTTCACTCCAGTACTGTACAGTGGCGCTGGGTGGGTATTTGTCTGTGGAGCTTGAACCATCAAAAATTTACATGTGGAAAATTCAATAGCAGCGGCTCTTTCCAAAAACAATGACATGGATACCCATCGCCATCAGGGGCGAGGAGTATGGTTGGGAACTACTTCCTGCTGCGGAATACCA
This sequence comes from Neoniphon sammara, assembly GCA_900302535.1. NCBI lineage: Eukaryota > Metazoa > Chordata > Actinopteri > Holocentriformes > Holocentridae > Neoniphon > Neoniphon sammara. Next base: position 23,859 of record OMKZ01001093.1, read on the forward strand.
GGAAACTGTACCAAGTATGAATTAAAGGCGGAGGTAGTGAAGTTTACAGCTGTTCTTCGGCAGGAAATATTTATTTTTTTATGATGAAGTTTTTAAATCGCTTTTTCAGCATTTAGAACATACATTGCAAATGTACAAACAATATTCAAAAAACTTTCTTCTTGATGGTGTGTAACATGCAACATTACACCTCCTGTTCATCCCCTGAGCATAAACGATTACATGATGTTGCCAGCTGTTTCTCCAACAGCTATCATCCTCCCTAAGACCCAAGTTTGACATTTTTGCTGGAGTCCAATAGTTCCTCTTAATTAATCTAAATGAAATTAGGTGTGTGTGCATGTCTTGGGTGATGGAGCACCATGACTGTACTGCACTCCTCCCGGCTTACCTGTGAATAGATGTCCCAAGATCTTTTTCCCATGTGAGCTTAACACCCTCATAGTTTGGGGATTGATGTTTTCTAAGAGTGCCTGATTAGCAAACACCCCACCACCCATAAGTACTTGTTAGTAGTTGGATATCAGGTCATATCAGATAGTTTGCTGTAGCTAAGTCCAATGTGATGCCCTTTTTAGGTCGGCAGGAAATATTTCTTAACAAAACTCTTTTGCCGCCAAGGGCTGTGGATCATGTCGGGTATCTGTGTCACTGTTTTTGGAAAGAACTGTTGCTGTTGAGTTTTACACATGTAAGAAACTGTCTGGATGGCAGGTCGCCCTCGGCCAAAATAGGAAAATTATGTTGGTGCCGGACTACCTGAGTGGGTGACTGACCCTCCTTTGTTGAAATGTGTATCTCTGTGAATCCCAACTACTTCCCTCAAGCAACAGGGGTGGTCCACCTGAGCTAGGCTTATCTTGTCTTGTTAGTATTTTGGGTGAACTCTTCCTTTAAGCCAGGCAAGATAAGCCTCACTTAGTTCTGCCGTTTGACCGACTGATTATTCAACTTGCTTCTCACAATCAGTACCCTTTATTTTACCTTACTTTTATTTTGCACAAATATACACAGTCATGCTTTATTTACACCTTCCAATCTGCAGATTAGATCCATCCTATTGTTGTGAATCCTGGAATTGTGAGTCCTCAGTGGCTGGCTCCTGTCACATGCACCCCTACTTACAACCTGATGGGTCTGATAGAGCTGATATGGTGTGATTCCTCAAGGTCATGGAGAGAAAGTCAAGGAGAAAAGAAAAGCAAACATTGCCTGTTACATAATCACAGTGAGTCTCTGCACTGATTGTATTTAGCAACTAGGGGGAAAAGGAGGCTTTAACACTGGAAGACTCACGCTGTATCCTGAGGGTTAGGTTGTAGTAGAAAATAGAGTTTATTCATGTCGGAGCAAAAGGCTATCTGTGGACCCTGTGGGCATCATCATGTTCATTCATGCACATAACATCTTCTGATTACTGAGCATGGCTATGTATTCTTTACCACTGATGGATGGGTAAAGCTTCACATCAATTATTTGTGCAACTCAACCTCAGTAGTATATTAGCTGGGAAAGTGCATCCAGTCATTGATAAAATGACCCACAGCAGATGCTGGAAGTGATGAATCAACTCTTGCTCTCTCGCTCTCCCAAACCTGTGATCCTCCGGTTTACAGCTGGAAGCGCACCTGGGAATCAGAGCTGAATTGATGGATGTATTTTTTTCTACCTTGTGCTCCTCTTTGGGAATACACTGCAATATCTGTCTTATGACATGTCATTCAGACTCATAAAAATTTTGTTTTGTTTCTTAAAACAAGTGAAAAAATCTGCCAGTAGGAGGAGATAATCCCACTTGTTTGCAGTGCTAATCAACTCCAGCATTTTCTTGAATCAAGTGTCATTTTCTTGATTGATCTGCTTTGGTCTGCCTTGTTTCAACATGTTTATACCTAAACTTTTTGAAACAAGTGAAAGTCCATTAGAAACAAGTGGGATTAACTCATCCTAGTAGTGGATTTTTCAGTAAAAAAAAATAATAGAAGAAGATTTTAACACTGAATGTAATACTAAATGATTTTTAAGATGAATAAACAAGAGATTCCAGTGGGGGTTTCCTGCTCTCCTCCCCAGATTAAAAAATATTGATTGAAAAAGAAAAAAGTTAAATTCAAAAGAGGGGAGCTCATCGAAGTGCCCCTCCCCTCCTTTAAATGTTTTTTTTACGTTACGCATTTACGTGGGTTATTCTATACTTATGTAGGTTCTAGACACATTTCTGAATAACTCTGAGCATCATATAGAACATGAAAGTCACAATAAATCGTGTGTATTGGTCCAAAAAAGACCCACTTAAAAATTCAGCTATAGAACTTTTGTATTCCTACATGAGCGCAGGTGCGCTCATGTATTTTATTACGTATCAAAGAAGTCAGAAATTCAAACAGTACCGCTGACAGTATAGGAACCCCCAAGGGCTTAGAGTAGCCTCACCCATATCAATCATGAAAAATAGTACAGTATAAGAGCATTTAGCACATTAAAAAGTAAAGTTCTATGCATAAAAAACCCAATAAACTGTTATTTGGAAGTACAACAACATGATTTTTTCCATTTCTAAAATTTCATTGCAAAGATTTTGGAATCACTCCTTAATCTTTACTCACTTTTAGAGAATAAAGCAGTGTACAAAGTGAAGGAAAAAAAAGCGAACACTGCCTGTTACATAATCACACCTCCCTTTGTGGGTCTCTGCACTGATTGTATTTAGCAACTAGGGGGAAAAGGAGACTTTAAAATTGCAAGAGCTGTCAAGCTATTTTCAACAGGAACCTACAACCTGATGTATCCTGAGGGTTATGTTGTAGTAGGCAAAAGGCTATCTGTGGGCATCACCACATTCACTCATGCACATAATCTTCTTATTGAGCATGGCTATGTATTCTTTACCACTGATGGATGGGAAAAGCTTTAAATCAATTATTTGTGCAATTTAACCTTAGTAGCAGATTATCTGGGAAAATGCAGCCAGTCATCAATAAAACGACTCAGAGCAGGTGACAGAAGTGATGAACCTTTCATCCAAAAACAACTCTGCCTCTCCCAAACCTGTCATCTTCCAGGATCATGCAGACACATACAATACCTCTGGTTCCTCAAAGTTCATCTTGTTGCAGGGGATTATTCAAGTCATGTCCTGTCTATAAATGGACCCCATCCAAAATGGGCATGGCAGTCCCCCCCTTTATTGCTCTTTCTCTCTCTCTCTCCCTCTCTCCACCCCAAGTCCAGATAATATAAAATGGGCCGAGCAGCTCTGCATTTCACTTCCCTCTCCCCTGCTGCACTCTGTCTGTTGTAGGACATTCAAAGCCTGTAAGTACTGAACACTTCTATACTGAATGCTGTATTCATATTTTACTTTATCACTGTAGCTCTAAAATGAACTGTCATTATAATGTTATAGCCTGTTTTGCAGTACTGAGGCTCATAGTGGGTATAACTTAAGGTTCAAAATCAGTAAATTATGATGCTATTTGGTGCCGAAATAATTGCCTCCAACATAAAAACCAAGAGCTTCTATTGAGTTTAACAATCACTGGTAGAGAACAAATGAAATGGGACCCCAAGGTTTTGTAAAGGAATCTGCATTCAGCATCTTACATGGGCGGATCACTTTTTTTCTTTCTTTCAGGATCATGAGCAGGAACTATTTGTCCAAAAATGATGAGCTCCGCAAGGGAGACTACCTGATATCCAACAACCGGGAGTGGAAGGCCGTCTTTGAGGTTAGTGACTTGGAAGTTTTGCACGTCTGTTTATGTTTGATGTCAGCAGGAAGCATTTGTGCAGGTCCGTTTAAAATTGCAGGCAACAGCAACTGATCACACTGTATTTTGTTGAGATTGCATTATAGCAATACACACTCTGGTAACAGTAAAATGTCTTTCTCAGGATGATGGTAACCTTGTCATCTACGGCTGGAAGCACATGTGGGAATCAGACACAGCAGGTACAGACGCTATCCGCCTGTGCATGCAGGCAGACTGCAACCTGGTCATGTACACCAAGGATGACAACCCAAGGTGGCATACAAACTCCAGCAAGTCGAAGAGTAACATGTGCCGTCTTCACCTGACTGATGACGGCAAACTGCTGGTGCAGAGGGAAGGCGTCGACATTTGGAGCTCTGCTGACTCCAAAGGCATGAAATAATGTGATGAAAACATAAGTTTTGTTCTGCAGTGATCTGCATGTGAATATCATCTTGAACCCAAACTTGAACCCAATAAAAATTGTTTTACAACTGATGGATGTGTTTTTTTCTACTTTGTGCTCCACTTTGTGAATGCACTGCAAAAAATACCCCTCTTAACATGTCATTTAGACTCATAAAATTTTGTTTAACTAAAAACAAGTGGAAAAATCTGGCAGTTAACCTGTCTCCAGCATTCTCTCTGAATTAAGTGAAACTGCATTGGAAACAAGTAAGATGCCCCTTTAATGGCGATGCTGCCAACATAATAATGAATGTACAATCTGCAGACTGTCAGAGGTGAGGAGGGGCTACAGACCTGTGAACAGCTTGTATCCTAACAAGGCTTTTTGTTGAATTTCCAATGAAGGTATATGGAAATTTATAGTATAGCCTGCACTCTATGAAAATGCCTACATAGTATTTATATTGTATACAGTCAGTATTCCCACTGCACCCTGGGTAATGATTGCAATACTGCAAACAATCAAACATACTATAACCACATTCTGATGTTTAGTAACTCTGTTGGCTGTTGTGTCCTGTGCTGGGACACCACCTGTTTTCCATATAGACAATCATCATAGTTTACTATACAGTTGTAGCTGACAATGAGATGCATTCAAAAGCTTCATCAGATCCAGCTGTTTCTTAATATGCAAAGATTTTCTTTTTTCTCTCCTCCCACAGGTCCAGTTTCACCTCATTTCGGGACAGTACAATCTGTACTTTTCCCAGCCCACTGTGTTGTTTGAATAAGAGAAGGTATATGTTGTCATACAGATTAGCTCAGAGAGTTTTTTGTTGACATCAGAGTTATTCAGAGGAATATTTCACTCACTTATAGATTTTGTATTCTTTTACTCACCTGAGTTTTTTGAATGTCCCATGAAAAAAGTTTTAATCTCATGCCTTATGGAGAATGAAGGGTCCAAAACTGCAGCCGTTTCTGTTTGAATGGAGTTTATTGGCGACTTCGACAAAAAGCAACAAATGATATGAAAACATTTGATTCAAATGATCAAACTCTTGAGCCTGATTTGTGGGTTCAGCACATCATATAAAAACTTCTTCTATTATTTCTATGGTCAGTACACTGACCTTCAGTGAGTGTAGTACATAATGGAACAGTTCATCCAAAATACAAAAAAGATATTTCCCATTTACCCTATTGTGGAATCCATTGATCCTGATAGTTTCTGTGTGATTTGGTGAAGTTTCCAGTCTGCAGCAGTCTTCCCTGTCTTTCTTCATCCCAGTGCCATGGGACTGGATGGGTATTTGTTCATGGAGCTCAAACCATCAAAATGCACACATAAAAAACTCAACAGCTCTTTTCAAAAACAATGACATGGTCTTGGTTTTGTCTGGAACTATTTCCGGCAGAAGCACACCTGCAAACTGTATCTATCTGCCCCAAATTTGTACTCCTTAGGAGGGAATAGATAACAACTTGTTTGATGTTTGGTGTAACTTTGTGTTCACTCTAACTCAATTGCAAGTTTATGAACCTACTACAGCCTAAAGGCCAAATTCAGCCCTAATTCTATTATAATAAGGTTCTATGACTATAGGCTTTTCCAACCAGTGACCAAGTTACAGTTTACTGGATAATGAAATGTGTTCCTGCTCTATGCTAACAATTAAATGTTTCTTTTGTAAAGGGTTACTTCTTGGGGGCTATCTGCTTTTAAATTTTGTCCTGTGACAAAAAAGAGACATTGTCAGTATGAGTAGCATACTGTATCATCTCTTACACACATGTAAGTGTCCTCTTATTATTTCGAAGCATGGATCAATAGTTTTATTCACATAGGTTTGTTCTCCCTACAAGTGTTTCTCTGTTTATCTGCATTAGCAAGTGCCACCTTTCCTGCCCCAAGGGGTTTCCTCTATTCTTTTCTAATCATATAATTATCTTAATTGATGATTTATATCTTTTAAGCCTCATATTAATTATTTTATCAAGAAGTTAAAATTGAAAATAGAATTCTTCACAAACAAATCATGTTTTATAGGACAAGATTGCTTACAGCCACATCTGCTCTTGTTTGGCAAAAATGATGTATGTAAATGTATGTATGTAAACCACTGACTGTACCTTGTATGAGCTTATTGGCCTTCCCTGCCTACTCATACACTTACACTTTCATGTCTAATTCTTGGCTTGTTTATTTCTTACCTATGTGTTTACATTTCTCTCAGTCTTGGAAGCTACAGGTTATAATCACAGGACTTATTCCTGTTGGCTGTTCATGTCCAAACAGGATTTCAGGTACTCTGCACCAGAATGAATTAAAGCTCAAATACGATCTCCATGGGTAGATTGAAAGGGAATTGGTTCATCTACATTTGATAAATTACCTGAGGGACCCTGAAGTAAGTCAGTATTATAGCACCTTAGATTATATGGTCACTCTGCAAATGAAGCAGACTTATCCCTCCTCTCCACCCATCATTTCTTGTGCAAGGACTCACTATATGAACAGAAGGGGAGCACCTGGTGGATGTAAAGTGCATTGCAATCTAATTTTACAATTTGATAAAAAGCACTTAGTCTGAACAAGCGTGACACTTACTATCTCTGAGGGCTGAGGTTTGGATTAAAGGGAGTGACCGCCCTCCTATTTTTGCTCTGGGTGGCAAATAATCCTCTAGGTTTAAGAAATAATCAGCACAGGATTGTGAAAGGGAGTACACACAGGAAGATGACCTGTCTAAGGGGCACTTATATCTTTTTTTTTTTAAAGGTCACTGAATCAGAACCTAAATATCATCATTCTTCAATACAAATACACATAAAAGAAACAAAAAGAGAGGAATAGCATCATTCTTAACTCAAAATGGATGCTTGAACGCAGAATTCCCTTTTCCAGAGAAATGTGTGCAGAACGGGCTTCATACCATCTGTTCAACAAGCAAATTGTATTTCCTTGTTTACAGTGTTTAATTATATTTTGCAGTTTGCATTGTGACTTTTTGGATGCAGTTTTATTTTGGTTCAAAGCCATTGTTGTTGCAGTCTTGGCACTAAGTAGCTACACTTTTGCATTTTAGTCAGAACTTATGTTAGAAAATGTGCTTCAACTTCTGTTTTTGGATTATTTGGATCAACAATTAGCCTCTGCAGTACTGAGTTTGAAACAGTCCAATAGAGCTTTGGAAATTTGAAAGCACATTTTGTTTGTCAATAGATGATAATCTAACTGGAAACTCTATTGATTTACAGTAGGGAAATTCTCTTTTCGCTTGCCTCCCTTCCACAGAGAGGTCAGAGGTCAGGGTCAGCTATAGGACAATGCCCTTGGGGTGAAATGAGCAGAGACCATGAGTGTGTATCTCCCTGAATCTGCCTTAACCAACGCTCAGTGTCCAGTAAACAGCACAGTATAGCTGCTTTTGTTGTTTCCTTCAACAACTATCCATTTTTCTTATACTACTTTTGCTGTCTGCCTATGTGAATGGAACATTTAGAGTGAGAGAAATGACCACAAATTTATTGTGTCCATCCACAAATTTAAACTGACAATAATGCTGTGGTTTATTATCACTGGGGGCCTCTGGAATGGTGTTCATCCTCCAGTGGAGTTCAGAGACTTTGAGAATCTCTGCCAAGGCGCACTGAAGCTGTTCTGGATTCTTGTGGTGGCCCAACACCTTACTAAGCCACTTTATGTTGTTTTTTTTTTCCTTTAATTTGTCATCCGTTTGTACATAATCTGCTCATTGAAATGATATATTTGGAGTTTAGTGCAAACACTGTGGCCAGAAAGCTCTTTAGATGATGACAAGGCATCCTTTCATGCGGATGCCGGCCCCTTGCCTTGTTAGCGCAGCCTTTTCTGAAACACCATTCTTAGCGCGCCCTACACAAAGCTTGTCTAGACAGCGCCATTGTCTCCACTGCTTCTCGTGCCAAGAGTAAATCTCATTAAGAGTGAGAGGGATTGGCAGAACAGGGGCTCACAGGCTGTCTGTGACCATTGTGTGCTAAAAATAGAGTAAGAGATTACTATATAGATCTGTGATTAGAGCTGAACTGTGAACCAGATGCTTCTGATATCGCTTCCACTGAGGTGCTGGTGGTGCTGCTCGTGTAAATATTGAGGCGTAAAATATTAGCAAAGACACAGCAAAGGCAACAGGGATTATACAGACAACCCAGATTCATTTTCCACTTAAAAAAATCTACAAAATGCAAATATTCTGCACTAAATAATTCTATTTTGCAAACTGTATCCCTTTAGAATGACTAACCCCCCAGTTCCTGCTACATATATTCTACATTATAACCACTAGATGGCAGACTAGGTTTGTGATAAATAATGGATTCCTCTGACTCATGGAAATCTCTCCCTGATACTGAGAAATACAGACTAGTACCGTATTCCTGCTGGCGCTGGCTCAAAGGGATGCATAATACACTGCTGCAAGTTTTGGCTTTGAAGGCTCAAAAGTGATTACAGTGTGAGAAGGCAAATTCACCTCAAAGGCAACAGTCATTTTTTCCAATGGGTTCAACATTTGGAAGGCTGTTAGGGATGGTGTGGGAGTTTTTACCATATTGTGAGTGTTCATAACTCTTCAGTCTTCAGGAAAATATTTCATATAGACATGTTTTGGATGCATTTTAAACCACATAAAGTAATAACTCTGCCCCCAAAACATCGCTGCATAATGAACAGAAGGGGGATTCCAAGACTTGCACTGTATTCAAATAATTACTGACAACACTGGCAACCTTTACTGTAATTATAGATTTCCATGACTGCGCTCTGTTTTCCTGTTCCTCATTCACTTCTCTCTCTCTCTGTTTCTCTCTGCCCTGATACGGAAGGGGAGGGACACGGCCAGAAAGAAAGGGAAGCCAGAATCCATATATGGAAGACTACTCAACAACAACAACAATGTTCAAATTCACTTTTTCCTTCAAACTGTCAGACATTTGCCCATGTTCCAACAATCATTAGATCTTTTTTCTTTTCCTGTGTCATATGTCTTATTTTTAAGAAAGAGATCCATAAACCTTACCCTCACAATGTCTCCCAATCTTGAACCACTAAAATGAAAACTGGCATACTAAAGCTAATAGAAGGATTTTATGCAAATTTGAGGGTTTTATATTTGCAGTGAATAAAGGTGTTCTGCAAATCTAGCAGAGAGACAAAAGATCATATCCAAGAATGCCAAATTTATCTGTGGGTCTTTGATGAGGATGTTCTTCCCAAGCTGCCTTGCAGAGAACAAACTCCCTAAGAAAAGTGTGCTTGAGGTTGTGTGATCAAAATGATGTTAGGTTATGTTTTAATTCATGGAACAAAACATAGTATAGCCAGTAATTCCCAGCATAGAACAAACTATGTTTCTTGCAAATCTCATTCATAATTTCCACAGGCATTTTGGACTACACACTGAATGGTGGAAAATTTACAGCTACAAAATTACACCAGACTTCGGCTCTCTTACTTTTCATTTTCAAACAGGGCATGTGGTTTGTTTCACCTATAAAGCTGCCAACTTAAAGCCTACTACGCCAGATTTTGGTTTTCTATTAGCTACTACTAGTGGTGGTCATTGGCATAGACAGTGGCGTGTGGCCTAGGTTGGCAGCTGGCTGAGCGTGGTAGACCTTTGTATTAATTTTTATTCATCTTAAAGTAAATCTCTTCTTGTGCATGTAATAAAATGGGATTTGGGTCCAATTTCCAATCTTTCTATTCTCAAAATGAATGAGATAATGTAAAAAGAACTGACGTAGAATGAAGTTATTCATACTTTAACACATTACTAAAATAAACAGAAATATTTTGCTAACAACCTTAAGGCAGATGTCCTCTTCACAAAGTTATAAAATGTTTGATACAGCTTCAAAACCCATCAGACTCCGCTACACCAAATAAAAAGAGGAAAATCAAAGTAGCCAATATTGTTACTGGACATAGTTAAAGGCAGTAATTTTTTACACCCATTCATTTCAGATTGTAAAGGGGTGGGATCCCAGAGTTGGGTTGGAGAATGATGTCACAGTTGACAGGACTGCACCCACTGTACAGGAAAAATTATCAAAACAGCATGGAATTGGGTATCAAATGTGCCCCCATCTTCCCCTTTAATAAACAGAAATATGTGTAAGGCATATTACTCTAGCAGCTAATAAGAATCTGCAAATGCATGATTTGCACAAGGCATACAAGTTGTTGAAACAGTGTGGGCTACTGGGGATGTGACCATAAGACTGACAGGGTTTATGGGCAAGCAGTTGGTCAAGCATTATGGTGATACATAAAAAGTAAGCATTACAGATTGTGATAAGAAAAGCCACCTCTATCATGAGATCAAACTCATTAGGTTATCATTTAGACAAAAGAAAAAAGAACAAGAGAATGTTCTAATAAGCATTTTGTGAGGCTAATTACTAGTAAGTTTAAATATATTTGTTTATTGACAGATACACCATCAGTCTGTGCATAGGCTTGTCAAGCAACCAGCTGAAACTTTTATTGAAAACATACTGAGTAGCTACCACTATTTTTTTTCACCTGGCCTAATTCAATTGGCTATTTATTAAATTGTTTCACTTGAAATACATTATATAGCTTACAACATCTCTTATATTAGGACTAGTGCCACTTTTTAACACAAGGAATCTGGTCCAACATTAGTTAGACCTCATTATAATCTGTGGCATTCTAAAATTAAATGTAATAATAATACTTTGCTATTTCAAGTCCATTGTTTAAATATTTGTAGTGAGGCTGGATTGTGATCCTCCTGTCCTATAGCCCAGCTTATATAGTAATTCAGGTCAATGAATTAGGAAATGGGCATGCAAGTTCTTGTGCTAATTGTATTTATTTATGGTAATGACACCTTTGCTGACATTTTTTAACACACGGTCTAAGTACAGACTAGTCATGGTTTGTCTGAAGTCATTCAGCAGATTGGATGGTAGCTCAGTTAGCATTCTTGGAAATATTAATTTGACAGTTTATGGGGTCATGGACCTCTGTGACAAAAATATACGTATATTTGTGACAAATATTGAACTGAAACTTCACATAAGTGACACAACACGGTTGGAGGTGACTGAAACTTGGCATCTCCGCATTTATCGGCAGTGATGAGAAAAGAGAAGCTCTCCTTATGCTGTCCGTCTCTTCGCTTCCGGGTTGGAACTCCAGTTCGGTTACTATGCCTACAGCCTAGAATACGGCCTTGCGCGCGTTTTCGAAGGATTACGGTACTTCTGTCTCCCAGTGCGCGCACCGCCTGGCAGAAGCCCACTGTTTCTGAGGCAGAGCCAACTACACCGACAATGACGCGCGTGGAAGATGATCAAAAATTAAGTCTGTTACAGAAAAGAGAGGGCGTTTGAACGGAGGAATGGGCGCACTGGAGTTGTAGGGGAACATTTCGGCCGGCAGACCACAGACATTTGCATCCGCGTTGCTTTCCCGTGAATGGGCAGATAACAAAAACATTTCGCAATCTATTTTGTATGCAGCTTATTTGGGCGCATGAGGTCTGGAATATTTCCCTCATTCAGTTCTTCCCACGGCCTTACGATGTCTCCACTACGGGATTATGTGAATGCAGTAGTTTTTATTTGAGGGGTGTGTGAATTGCCTCTGTCGTACTTGCAGACTGAGTGAAGGCCGTCCAGTGCTGGTTTTTATATCCATGTTTCTCTGCAAGATGTTTTGAGCGCCGAAGGGCTGAGGCAGAACGGCTGGTGTCGTCGGGGATTCTTCACTGCGCAGACAAGCCGCGACCGTCTGCGCTGCTACCGCTCGTCTCGTTTACAACAAACAGAGAGGGAGGCGAAAATCTGGACATACGGAATAAAATGACTATGTCCGTCCCGGAGAGGAATTCAGGCTCCGAGGGGAAGGAGGAGGAGAGCGAGGATGAGAGCGAAATCCTGGAGGAAAGCCCCTGTGGTCGTTGGCAAAAGCGAAAAGAGCAGGTTGGTCGGTTTTAAATCGCCGGTGGCCTTTTTTTCCTTTCTTTTTTTGTTTGGAGATGATGGTGATGTGATGGGTGGATGGAAGAAGTTGCCTTAATGGGCCGGTTCTGGTCATGCAGGGCATCTTCTGTTATGCAAGGCTGGAGGCAGGCCAGGGTGTTTATTGCCCTGTGTACTGTCTGCATCCCACCATATCCCACCATATAGGACTGTAATGTCACTGATATGGCCCACCGCACTCATCTGCCTTACTCAAATATCAGTGGTTGGCAAAATGGGGTTCCCAGCAAAATGAGAAACAGTTTAATTTGACTCTTATTTCACTCAGGACAGACAGTGAGAAATTGCATATGGATGACACCTGCTTTTCCATACAAAAAAAGAAGCTAAAATCATCTCAAATGAGGTTTAGTGGGGCAAAATCTTAACTAATGGAGGCTCTTGGGGTGCATATCTATTTAGGTGCAAGACATGAAAAGTTTTTGCAGCCCTGTTCTATTTTATGAATTGCATACTGACACTGTAGTCCACAATCCATGTGCCCGGTGGCCATGCTTGTAGTTTCCTCACCTGTAAATAAGCCTCAGGGGCAATCAAAGGCAATAAAAGGCAGTACAGTATTTTGATTTCATGAAAGCCCCAGCTGCTCTGAAGAGTTGAGACATCCACTTTGTAATCACATTTCTGATGTGGCTGGCACACATCCTTAAGATTCATGTTTGTTGCAGCAAATGCCCTAACAATTTTTTTTTACAGAACCAACAAACCAAGTTCAATGATTATCTGAGAGGAAAGACAGGCCATGTGAATGACTATGTAATTGTGAGGCGTGCGGGTGCCGCCTCCACGCACAACTCCAGATAAGCCTGAGAACTTAAGTTGAAGGTTATCTCGCGGATACACACACAGCCTCTTCTGCAAGCCACTACCACCTGACCTTGCCCTCTCCCACTGCACTTTCTATTGCACAAAGCATTTTTCATGTTGGACACCACCACACACACACACACACACACACCCACCCCTAACCTCAATCACTACCCCAGTGTTTTTCCACCCATTGATTACCCATCAGTGTGTATATGTTGTGTTTTCTGGGTTGCCTCCGCCATCACATTTCCATTTACCCCCCAGTGAGAGCATCAGTCAATTCTTGTCTCTGTATTACCGTCGCTGCTGATGATTTTATTTGAATCTCACCCACTGGCACCATCTAAAACCACATCTCATTTGCATATTTCACAAGTGGTAAGGTTTGAATATGCCCTTTTTACACTCAACTCGACCATTCAGCCTCATTTTTAAACATCATAAACAACAGGAAAAAAAACGTCTGTCTCAGTTGCCGTGCTTCTGTATTTGAGCTAACAGAAGCAAAAGGGAAGCCATGTGACATTATCTCTATGGTGACAAGCTCGGCCAATAATGGTAGCCGATTCTTCATAAACCCACACATGAAATGCAGGTTAAAAAATGCATACTAATGCCATCCTAATGTGAAATACCATATGTCAGGCTGTGGTATAGGACTGCATACCGGAACTGTCTTAGACAGGTTATATAAAGTCTGTAAAGTATCCAACTCTAGAAAGACATTTCCTTTAACAGTTCACATTTTTACTATGTAAGCTCACTTTCATGATATATGAGCTTTGACTGACTACATGTTTGCTCTCAGTCCAGCAGGCCTGGGTGTGTCTGAGTGGCAGGCATGAAAGACACATGAGTACTCAGTAAATAAGGCAGTGTGTGAAAGGTCAGAATAGACACTGCCATATCAATTAATCAGCTGCACCATTAAAGCACACAGAGGGTATGTAGTCACATGGCCAGCGGATATTATTGTTGACTCTCACTGCTTTTTTTCTCATCAGAAACATGGGCTGGAGGTAAAAACAGTGTCCATTTTGGTGTTACGTAATCGCCTTAAACAGTCACTTTGGTCCACATTGTCCTTCTTGACTCAACACACACAGCATTGATTTCTCTCCGGGGGCAGAGCGGTGCTGCTCTGATTGGAAAGCAAGGCTGTGTGAGCCAGGGCACAGCAAGCGAAAAAAAAGCCATCCTCTGCGTTTTGCTTTATTGGTACATATCTCTCCAGACTTGGGAAGCTTTGTTGTTCCAGTTAACGTCTGCGTGAAAGGCTGCGGGAAATGTTTTTCTCAAGTGGGGCCACCAGAACATACAAGAAATCGATGAAAACTACATTTGGTCCGGCATGTGGTTAAACGCACCATTTTGTCCCCAGAAACAAGGAAATCAAAGTCACACTCGTTTATTTCATGTTGTAATTGCTGCTTGTCAGCATATCCAGTAATTTTTTTGTTGTTTTTTAGCAATGTGGTTTCCTCCGTTTCTCAATGTGTGACGCATAGGTCTAAACCGAAAATCCACAATGATATCGGCACGTAGCAGTTTGATTTACAACATCATGATTTACATAGCTGACTGATGGCACGTATCCTGTGATTGCATTCTCAGTGCCATGACTGAAGGGTGACGTCGGGGTGGATGCAGGAAGTTTGGCAAAGGCGGTTTAGTTAGTCATCAGAAAGAATCACCGTTGAGACACAAGTCTGTTGTTTAACCTAAGATATCAGAAAAAATGTCTTTCCTGTAGAGATATGCTGATATATCGGCCAATATCAGCTTTAAAAAGTAATATTGTTACCGGTCCACAAGGTATTTTTACTGGCTGGTTGTGAAACTTTTTGTGACCTTTTTTTCTGGGAGTGTGTCATTAATACATTGGACCTATGTTTGTATTCTCCTTACAAAAATTCATATCAGTGTCAGTATTGGTATAATGTGAGGGGTGAGAAGATAAAAAACCTCAAAAAAGCAGATCGTTCCATCCCTGCTTTCCAGTTTATCTTTGATCTGTACAGCCTGTATAATCCTTCCTATCTTTCTGTAACGAAACACAACACATCAGGTAGAGATCAGACTCTAGATGCCCTTTGGAGTGCTTTTCTACTCGTGTTGGTTTCAAAAAAACCCATCAAGGGTTTTTCCCACCTTGACCTGTCAGACTCAGCTCAGTCAGATAATCACTGGACCCCCTGGGATCTGGACTTGACATTGCAGCCCAGCAGACCCGACCCCCTGACAAGTAGCCCACATCCAGCCTTCTGTGGTGCAGCTGAGCAGCACATTTTTTTTTATTCCAGTAATCGCTCTTTGAAAGGCACATCGACCATTTCCAGCTCCCGTCTCCCAGCGGCGAGTTACAGAGGTGAAGACGAGGCAGCGCTCCGGCGGCACTCACAAGTTTGCCGTGCTGTTTCCTCATGAGCGCAGATGATGAATATGTGAGATTGAATTTGACGGGCAGATGTCGCTTTTTGCACAGAGACGTTACCCAGAATTCCACGCACGCTCCAGCGCTCACAGGGTCATGCAAACTGGAGACAGTGACACATAGGTATGACTTCAACTAGATGACTGTTTTTTTGGCTCGTTTGTGGTTGCATGTCTCACTTGTGTATCAGTTGAAGAAAAACTGAGGAAAAATATCCCTGCCCACCAAATTATGTTGTGTTTATGTGCCAGGGAAACTAAAGACTGATGGTAACAATGTAAAACTTTATGATACTTGGACTAATTAATTACCAGAATCCATTTTCTGGGGTACAATTTGTTATATATTAAATTGTCTGCAGTTGGGAATAAGCTTATGCAAAGTTACAGTGAAATATTGCAGATTATTTAAGTGTTCAAATTGTAAACTAATACCAGAAATTCCGGTACTGCCATAGTTTCAGGACAAACTGATCATACTTGATTTTTATGTTGAGTTAATAGTAACATTTAATTGTGCAGCTAAGTACAGACTTTATATCCTCCATGTAGCAGAGCGCTTTCCTTAACTGTACTTTCCTGTTAAGGAAATTAGCTTCTTTGGAAGTTACTGTACTGCATCTGTCTTTGCCAAGGCATCACCACAGCCAGCATAGCTGCAGCTCTAGCCGACATCTCAACAATATGAGTCAGTTATTTCTGAATTATGCACCGACACGTAACTTGGCATAACATTTCTAACTGCTGTCAATCTCAACTAGTCTGGACCCATTATGTATAACGCATGAAGAGTCGTTTATCACATTTACATAGCCAACAGCCAGTCTTGCATCGGCACGTCTCTGGCGGTGTGGAGAAAATCACATTAGATAAAACAGAATAACTGAAGCAGTTTGATTGGCTTTGAGGTATGCAGGATGCTTCCTCCGCGCGTCACTGGAAGAGGCACTTCATCTTTGTGTGAAGCACCTCGTCTGCTAAATGACACTAACATATATAAGAATGGATTAAAAACTTTGTGAAAGACTTAAAAGAACAGTCCACCCCAACATGAAAATTATATCATTATCTGCTCCACCCATGTCAGTTGAAATGCCACTGAAGTTTTTAGAACATCTAAACACGCAGCAATTTAGCTACTTCAGCCATCTTCCAAACAACTATGAACAGGATATGTCAGTTTAGAGTGTGAAAAAAAGGCATAAAATGACCAGTTTTTCTCCAGTCCAAAAGGCATATGTTTTAATTTTTAATTGGACTTCCTTGTTTGGATCCTGAGTGACTATTGACTATTGGCACATTTGATTATAACATGGTGAGTTGGTAAATAGTGGGTGGAGGTAACACAATCACAACCACAGAACGTTGCTGCAGCATGAACTGGTAAATTTTGAAATGACGAAAAAGTCAGAATGGATTGCATCACTGCCTAATAATGTGTTAGCTAACATTGCATTATCATCTGTGGAACCAGCTTTAACCTGGTGTGATTTGATGTGATTGTGTTTGTTCATGTTTAGCTTCCATTGACAGGATTGGAGGCTAGGCACATACCACTAAGGCTAATCTGTTACAATTAAATGAAAGTCTACTAAGGAAATCATCTGCTTACAGCAGTCTTAACCCATTAAGTTTCAGCAGACAAACAAGTATGGACCAGTGTCTTGAGTCCTATAGACAGGCCCTTAAACTGAGCCAACACAGAGGCCCTTGGTCAGAGCCTCAGGCATGATTGGCTCTCATAAGCCCATGTTCTGCTGCAGCTTGCAGCAGTGCTGCCTGTCCTGAGGGGATCTTTCTTCATGATGATCCAGCAGTGCAGGCTGCAGGCTCACTGGCCGCTTGGTTTGACAGCTGCCCTCTGTAGCATCTGACATCCAGTCAGATTTCACTGGAGGGGAAGCAGGGATGAGAGGAAGAGTCAGCTTTGATCCACCTGTTAGCATAGCCGCTCAGCTAATGACTCCCCCAGGCCTGCTGCTCAGGGTTTAAGTCTTTACTCAGACTCACATTTATACCCATTCATTCACAAAACATTTAGCGCAGATGAATCCATTGATCTTTGACTTTTTTTCCCATAATGCTGAGCCTTAACAGTGGGTCAAGAAAATTTCAGTCTGATTTATTGGATTTCCAAAAACAAACTGATACATTGATTTTAATCTATGAACTTCATTCAAACATTTTGTTTAAAGTTGTAAAAATTGTTACTACTGACTGACATACTCCCTTACCCTTCTGTGAAATAATAATGAAATAAGCCTAAAATCAAGCCTGAACTACAAACAGCTGTCGTACTATCTGAAATATCCATTCATAAAAGAGTTAGATGTGATGTGATGTGATATCCCTCTTTAGCCTGTTCAGCTTGACACACTGGCTTGATGTCAGAGTTCGTGGCAGTATGGGTTTGTCTTACAGGAAAGTCTAATTAAATCCGTGTGGCTGTCGATGAAATATTTCCCAGTTAAAGTGCTGTGTGTGTGTGGGGAGGGCAGAGAGCCGCTCCGCCTCCTCTGGATGCACCAACAGGTTTATAAATGGCTTTATGGCACTGCAGCGGTGTCATGTATCAGTGGATATGAGAGTTTAAATCACACAGGTAGAATGAGAAAACACCTAGTGACAGGTACATCATCTGACGAGTAAAAATAAATCAAATTTCCAACAAAACAGGACATATTAGCTTGTGACCCTTCAGGATGAGCTGGCAGCCGACTCCTCTTTATTTTTATTTTTTCATCCAGACAGGAGTGATGGCACTTTTTTTAAAAATAGGGAAGACTGGAAGAGGGTTCCCTATTCTAAAAGAGGAAGAGCTTAGGTGTTAATATATAGTTTTCCAGAAATATCTGTGGAATTATTACAGTTCTCACTGAAAAATTCTACATTTAGATTCTTTGAAATATACAAGAAAACAGCATGCTTTCAAATAGCAAGCCTGTGCAATTAGTGTTAAACGAGATATAAGCTAGAAAATTCATTTAATTAATCATGTGTGATCTGGACAACAGGCCTGGAGGAAAAAAGCGGTCTAAATTTTGATGTAAAATAACATTGATTGACACTTAAAACAAAGGGGAAGAACACCTGCAAAAACACGAGGCTTATACTCTGAAGTGACTTGGTCAACTTTTGTTAAGAATGACACAGTTCAGTTCATATTGTGTTCAGTACACACATGTACCTGCTGAATGAAGCCTCTTGTGATGCCTTCAACATTTCCTAAATGTCAGGAACAGTGAGAAATCCAAAAACAACAAAAACATTTTTATCCGACAGCCCATACACAAAAGGCTGGAACAATAAGTGTTGCTGCAATACAGTGGTAAGAGGAGGAATGCAATCAGGCTGGGCACAATACTGCAAATACCACAAGATTTCCTATTCAGCTGCTTTGTTTGAGCCTTGTGCTTGTTTTGCTGTATGGTTTGAAGGCCTAAAAATAAACGTAGTAGTTTTTATTTTAAAATTGAGTATGAGCTGCACAGGGAGTTTTAAAGTAAAAAATCTCAGCACCCGCCGAGGAAATCATTGAGACAACTCTGTCAACTCCCTGCGTATATATACTATGGTATTTTTCTGTTAAGGGACAGCAAAATTTTAATGAATTGGATGAACAAATGAAATGAGATGAATTAATAACCTGAACACAATTATCTAAAAAAATAAAACAGGGAAGAGTGATTAGTTGTTACATGGTTAAGATAAAAAACTGAGCGTCTGTGTTGTGGTGATTCTTTATTCTCTGGAGGAAAAAGGACCTTTTTATAACAAAGTGGTGCCTAATTCCAGAGCCATTTTTGACAGCGTTTGCATTTTTGGCCAGAAAATAAATCAACACTATTATGAATTTGCTTGAATAACATTAGAGATGATAATTCCTTGAAACAGGCTTGTATTTGTCTGTACTAAGAGTGTCTATATGAGGATTTTTAAAGTTTTTTTCATTTATTCAAAGTACAGAAGCATTATGTATGACCATCACAAAATACTATCAACAATTTTGATAATTTTGCATAAAGCTTATTTTGTGTTTGACATCGCAAACGCAAAACTTATTGTTGGATCAGCTTCCCACACCCACATTTACAGTTGTTGTTTTAGACACAACAATAGTGCCACCGTTACAGGGTGCAGTGAAAACAACTCGCCTCTCCTGACATGTAATTGACGTTGTTGTGTTTGACATATTTTACAAGCCGGGTGTTTACGGCCCAACCTGCCAGGTTACAGCGCAGACTGCATGCTATTTTCATCTGTGCGTTTTACAGCTGCTGTAAAGATTCACTGCACACCTCGCCCTGTGCGCTGGTGTTGAAATGACATCGCGAATTAATGGTGTCACACGGTTGTTCATGTGGACTAATGTTGTCTTTGGTGAATTACCGAGCTCCATTCTGCAGTTCTTTTCATATTGCAACAGAGATACCACGGCATGTGCTGTTATACCTAAAATAGCTGGTTACTTTTTGTAGTGCATGTTCCATGATTTTATTACCATCAGGGCAAGGAGACACCCTGTTTATATGACAACAGCCGGCAACACCTGTATGGCTTTAGGCAATGTTTACTGTTTGGTCAGGTGCTACTAACCTCCACCCTGCTGATAATCCATCCTCTTTACGCTGTTGAATATCATCAATCTGGGATGTTCAGTGCATTCATGACGTAATTAATTTTTTTCCTTCCACCTGTATGTACATCTAGTGATTTCTGAGATTTCCCAGAATGCCTTTTGACAGCCCCTACAGAACAGGCCTGAACTTGTTGCGTTTCCTTGAGAGAAAGAGCACTAGAGAACAAGCTTTTTCCGGTTGACAAAAAATGTGAGTGTCACATTTTTCATCAATCTGCGTTCCAGGAGTTAATTTGAGATGCTGTAATTGACTTTTTTTTCCCCCGCAACCTGTATTCTTTTGCTGTTTGTGATTTCAGAGAATTCCCAGAATGCCTTTTGACAGCCCCCTACAGAACAGGCCTGAACTTGCTGCAGTTCCCCTTGTGAATTTTACCTGTAACTGGAGAGTAACAGCGCTGCAGAACAAGCTTTCTCTGGTCGAGAAAAATTGCGAGTCTCAACTCTTAATAAAAGCGCAACATGTCTCGAGGCTGCATTGTATTTGGGACTAATGAGGCTCCTGTCAGCGGATAAAGTGGTATATACTGGGCTCTGGTGCAAATTGGTGAGTCAAGAAAGAAGCCCCTGTATGTTGCCAATAGCAACGATCAGTGCTTAAAT
>OMKZ01001096.1:0-10159 GCA_900302535.1 Neoniphon sammara
GCAGGTGATGCGATCTCTGTGGTTGTTTGGTGTCTTTGCAATAAGGCTGGAATGTTGGAATTTCATTGCTCAGTTACATAGGTTACACAGAATTACGTAGAGGGCAGTAAAACCCTTGGCAGTATTAAATAGGCCAAACACACAGAGCTTACACACGCCAGTAATTATTGTGTAGCTCTATATGTTATCTGATTTTATTAGTAATGCAAAGCGATGTAAGGTGAATCCACTTCATGCAAATATTCTCAGGTCCATTTTATCCCTGGTTTCCCATGGTGCTTTGCTAACTCGACAGAGCAACAACCCATCCATAGAGAATGTTCGCCATGCCCTCTGCCTCAGTGACGCTCAGGTGGGCTCTTCAGATGTAAATTAGTTAATGAGGCTTCATTTCAGTCACTGGCACCCTGTACGTATCTGTTATTGTCCAAAACATATTGCTGCTCTTGTCCAGAAAAATGAGATGCTAAGCTCAGTCACGGTTCACACAGCCACACATGAGGAGAGATAGAGGATACAGTATCTAAGTGCATTTTGTATCTTTTAGATGAGTGATGCTTGCAAACAGGGCTCAGAAGAGGAGCAATGATAGAGAGAGCACTGAATTATGACTTAACAGTAGTTGTTGCTGAAACATAATGGAGAAATATCCATTTTACATTTTTTGTTCAGTGCAATTTAACGTCCCTTGACAGGAGACCACGTTCCAGCAGCATTTTAACTATTTAAACTGTTGTGATGAATTTTGTTACCCAAGTACTAAGTTTAGGTGGGCCTTATTCAGCTGGGTGCCATCTTGGAGTGAAGTGTTCTGGCTAAACCAGGAAGTGTTCTTTTGATTTTAGGCCCTAGGTACCGATTTAAATATGAACAAAATGTCAGACAAGCAATTTTTCTAGCTACAATTTTGTAATTCCTTCCTTCCTCTAAATCTTTTAATCACTGTTTTCTCATTTTGAAATTACTGCAAGTCAGTGAACAGATTACTCATTTCCTTCCATGTATATTAATTTCTAAAAGCTACACTAGGGCAAAATTCATCAGTGTATTATGATTTGATTTAATTTTTTTTGAATGATAGTGCTTTACCTCTGATTTTTTTTTGTGATTAGTTGGTACATGAATTGTTACTTGTAAGAAAAAACTATTTTAATGTTGCACAGTATGAGATAAGTGGCTCCTGTCTACTGCCAAGATAAAGGATGTGATGAAAGCATATTACAAAGCCATATTACATATTACAAGTAAACCTATATTACTATATTTTAAGAGGCTTTGTTTGAATTATTTAGCTGGAGTGTTTGTGAACTTTTATTTCTTGACTTGGCTTAGGTGATGCATTTATCAGACCTTTTCTTGACCTGGCTAAACTATCTTTAAAACCACAATAAGAACCTCCCAAGAGAGGTAATACTTTATGTATTAGTTATTTATAATTTTTGTAGGATACATTAAGAAATTAATTTGACTGTATATATTTGTACACATTATTTTTGTAGGCTATATTACTACAAATTAATTAGAGCTTACCACAGTGTAGCTAATTATAGCCATGGCCCTTGTAGACCACTCCCACTACTGTACATTACCTAATGAGGAAATCCTTATTAGCCATCTTGTTTGTCCATGTGTAAAATGTGTCTCTAGGTATACCATGCAAATCAACACTCCTAAAGAGCCAGCAGCCACCTTGATTTAGTTCAGGGACCATGCAGAAGAGCTGAAATATGGCTTCAGGGAGGACCGATAGCATACTAGTCAAGATGTACAGATAGGCTTGTGGATTTAATGTTATTACAAAAAATAAGCAATAATTGTTAACGCAGTATGGTAACAAACAGATGTATCCATATCCAATGCTCTGTTTAACCCTTAAGGGGGAAGATGATGCCTTTTTTTGTCTTGAAGACGTTTTTTCAGTCCCCAGGTTTCATTTGGGCACTGAATTATTATAGCCATATTCATCTTTGATCTCAACAGTACAGCAGCCTATGGCTAATAAATGCACAATATTACATTTGGATGCTCAGATATGGCCAGCTGCATATAGCAGCTGCTCTCTTTCTCTTTCATGGTGGGAAACACCTTGAGATTCCTTTTAATGGCGGGAAACATCCCGAGAGGTTTTGCTATGCTTGGGAACCACCAACTATTTTGTACAGGTATAAAAGAAAATTGTACATGGGAAAGTCACTAATCAAATGCAGTGCAAATGGCAGTTTATGGCGTGAGTACAAATGGAAAAGTGAAAAAATGAGTGCTGTCAAGGGTCAAAGACAATATGGAATTGCTAAAAATAGATTGAGTTTACTATGGCAGGGATTTCCCAGTCTAGAGATTACATCCATGCATAACTTTGAATGGCTAGACATTCAGTGTGACACTGTCTGGCTTCAACTGCTTGAATTTGTATTAAATTAGGTATGTACGTTGCAGCACAACAGGTGTTACCTAAAATCCATGTATTATCCAGTTCTTAGCTCATTATTGCCAATTATGAAATTTGGTCTTCCAGATTGAGATTCACATTGACAGTTGAAGTTTTCCCTTTGGGTTGATTGTAAAAATGTCCTTTTCTAATTCCTTGCATCACAAATAACAAGTTTCGTTGTGGTTGAATAAGTAGTTATGGCCAGATTTGCAACATGATGTCTGAAACACATTGGCTGAAATGAGTTAATTGTGGTGGTTTGGTCAACTAGGCTGGTTTGTGTATCTCAGTTTGAGAATATGTGCCCAGTTTGAAGTTGTTAAGTAAAAAAAATGAAAAATCCCTCTGCCACTGAAGGATTAAAATTGGCATAATCATGATGGTTGAAAAATTTGTAGATATTGCTGGCAGCTGATGGGATGATCACAAAGCTCCTGTGTTGAAGCAAAACCAACCCAGAAATGCCTTCATTCAACAATCAATCATTTTATCACTTCTGACGCTGGTGAAATTGAATTGAATTACTCAGGCAGTCATTCAACAGGGGTTGGGCTCAAAACAGTGAGAAGCAACATGTCTTTCTTGACGATGCTTAGTGGTCATGTGAGAGTGAGGTGTGCCCACATGATAGTAGTTGTCCTCATTTTATTGGTATTCTTATATTATTATATTTATGACTGGAGCAGGTTTCAAGCTTATCAGTTAGATTCAATTCAGTTTAATTACATTTTATTGTCCCTGAGGGGAAGTCCCTTTTGCAGCCAGATGCATAAAAGCATATAAACATAAATACACATGTACATGTATGTAAGACCTGTGTTTGGTTTTACTGTTAAGTCTCTTGTCAGGTAAAGCATGATAGTAAGGAGGAGTTACCAGTCCTGCACTTCCCTATTAAAAATGTTCCTAATCCCAATGGCAGTGAAGTCATTATTCCTGGGTTGAGTCACCATCTCTAACATTTATTGATGAAATCTAATTAAAATATTACTTAGTTATCAGATTTGGCTGCTTGACATGAAATGGAGGATTGAATCTTTCCAGGACAAGAAATTGTGTTATAGGCCTAGTTGGTTCACAAGCAGTCTCCCCTTAGTGAGATAAGGAAGTTAAGTTGTCTTTTGCTTCATCAATGATCTACCTGGACCCAGAATTTTTAAACATGTGGTCTATGAAAAATGTTCACAGTCAATTCCTTACATTTTCAAGTTCTCAGAATCCATTAATACAGCCGTGCTCTGCTTATCATGTACATCTATTGTGCGACAGTAGATGACATGGAGAGGCCGTCCACCTAGAATGACATCTCAGCTTGAAATGAACATGGACTGAAAGAGGATACTGCTTTGCTTCTGAATCATCAGCGTATTTGTATAACCTTTCATGCCAAATACCAGATACATAAACAGAAAGGATTGACACTGAGTGCAGAAGATGGCTGCTACATTGAGGTTGTCTCTGCAGTGCTGAGTAGCATGGTTTCGTGAAGTTCCTGTGTCTCTGTAGCCCCACACCGCTTGTTACAGAGACCCTCGCGTCTCCGTAGGCCTGCTAACATCACTTAATCTGCCCTCGCTGCTCTCTCTGTCGTTACCTGAGAGACGGGGGAGAAAAGATGACGCTGCGTCCTGCCGCGATCGGAGAACTCTGCGTCCTTTTGGAAGGGTTCCTGCCTGGGCCCCTTACCTCTGCTCTGCCTCAGTACTTACTCAGCACATGAGGCTGAGCACTGAGCTCCCAGCCGGCCTGTGTCTGTGGAGGATCTGTCGGTGCTTCTCTGTTACAGTAAGAGGACTCACTGCTGACCTTGTGCCAAGCTCTACCTGCGGCTCAGGGGTCAGCTGCTTTGTAAACACACAAACAAACCGTGGGCCTGTCTCGATGGAGTGCTTAGATCAGTGACAGGCTAATGGACCCACAACCCTTATCTCTTGGTCACCTGTCCTGCCAGGTGCTGGTGCCCAAATCAATTTTAGCAGTGAAATGGGATGGTCATGAATGTCTAGCATTCAGTTATGTGTGATAGGAGAGTTGAAGCTGTCATTTTAAACTCTGACTGTTGAAGTAGAGCTGGGCAATATATCAATATTGTATTAATATTGTGATATGAGAATAGATATCATCTGTGATTTTGCGTATTGTAATATTGTGATACATCATTAGTATTGTCTTTTCCTAATTTTAAAGACTGCATTATGTTAAAGGGATGCAATTTTCTGAACTCATTAGTTTGTTCTAGCTGTTCTATTATTTGTCTCTACCTGCTTGGTCATCATCTTCTTCATCATCTTCCTATGATTTTTTATTCTATAATCTCTTGTGTAAATATATTTTGAAAGAAACAATAACAGATAGTTACCTACAAGATTGTCACAATCTCGATATCAAGGTATTTGGTCCAAGATATTGTGATATTTGAACACCCAGCCCTATGTACACGATATTAGAACCATTTCCTTGTGCTGAGCTTTATCCTTTTTTATAGAATCCACATCTCAGTAGCCTTAAAGCTTAAAATCCATCCTCTAACTCATCAGCTCCTCTTCATCTACATCTTTGGTAGAGATTTAAAAAGGAAAATCAACGAGGGATTCACCTCATCGGTGTACATCATGAAAAGACAAATATTTTATATTCAATACATTTGTCAAATCCGCAAAGAGGTTGCTGAAGCCTGATTTTAGTTCCTGTGGTTTGGAATCCATTGTGCTACAGTTTCCTTGAGTATTTTCTCCTATTCTCACAAGAACCCAATGTTTTTCTCCTGAATTAGTGTGACTTTTTGTAATGTCAGACAGAAATTTGAACTGTGGGCTACTTCTAGGATCATATTGCTGCAAAGCAGGTGCAGTATGAGACTGTAGTCCTGTGGTGGGATGGAGATTTGTGGACTTGTAAGGCCATGAAAAAGGTTTTTTTTACAATTTTTATTTTTCACTGTCTTCAAGGTGCACTGCCAAGGTCTTTTGAAGGTCTTACGAATGAACTAATAATTAGCATATGAATTTAGGACATTTTGGCTGTTTAAACTTGTGCATTATTCAATTTACAGCAGCAGGGTTCCATTAAATCGGTCCAAAATTGTGTCACCATTCGTATAGGGTTGTGTGACATGAACAAAATCAAATATCACAGTATCTTTTACCATAAACCTTGATTATTATGATGATATTGCAAGGCTGGCAATTGGTGCTTTCATAATATATTCAGAACGTATTTACACACCAGAGATTTTTGATAAACAGTCATTAGTAATGTGGATATGATGACAAAGCAATCACAAAGAAGCAAATAATATATCAGCTACATAAGTCTAGTAAGTTCAAAAAATTGCATCCCTTTACTGTAATACAGTTTTTAAAATCAATAAAAACACTTGCATGATCCAGTCTACTCAGTCAGAGTTTAACAAAGGGTTTCTCCAAGATCTAGTCAGTTTATTTGGTATCAAAAATGTGCGTGTTGTCCCAACATGAGGTAGCATTTAATGTCCTGGTAATAAGAACCATGCTACTTCATGTGTGAGTAGACCTGTAGGTGAGTAGTACATGTTCATACTGGTGCAATTACCAACCCTTTGTAGCTGTAGTGTGTGATGGCCCACATTGCCATTAAAACAACACAATCCTTAATTAATTTAAATCCAGTTGAGGATTTTGTCATCTTGCTGGCCAATCCAATGACAATACTCCTGTTTTTGTGAAGTACAAATTTAACTGTGCATTCTTTCAAGTAGTTGTTTTGTGTGTATGCGACTGTCATTTGTGTGATTTGCTTGTCCTGCAGCTGATGTAAATAATGTCCCAGCTGATCATTTCCCAAAATTGTTGTGAATCAGTCATCACAATTACATACCTGGTGAAATGAAGTGAGTTAGTGGACTAGAATAACTGCATCTGTGTTTTTTCTTTCAGTCTCAGTCCAGGAATGAGATACTTTGTTACCAAGTCACAAGTTATTAAGAATATTTTTAATGATAACACCTAGCTTATTCCATTAATTTTCAATTAAGGCAATCTGTAAGTTTTCTTTCAAAAAGTATATTTTTTGATACTATTACACCTGTGATTGTGATGTCTTGTCAGTTTACCATCAGTTTATGCTTCATCTAATCTGAAGTCATATGCTACTGCTGTTAAAACTATATCATGCAAAAGTGGAACAGTGTAAGCATTTACTGGGGGCTTTTTTTTTCCAGTGAAATACATGAATACATTAGATGTTACAGTAGGGTTTAGTTAATTTGAAAAAAACAATGTTCTCCAACATTATATATGTATTATTGAATATAACAGTTACCTGGTGTCCTTGAAAGCTCGTGTTTCTTCTCAAACCTTCTCAACAATTAAAAAAAAGAAAGTTCAGTAGTTCAGTTGTCCCAGAGACCTGTTCAGGAAATGGCAGACAATATTAGCTGTTGTGGCTAAAATAAAAACTGACTGCATGACCACACTCATTTATGCGTACTCTGGAGCCAACACTTTGCAGTCTATTTTTCATGCATGTACAGCATATGATCAAAATAAAAATGACACCAATTGAAGTCCCTGCAACAATTTAAAGTTGCAGGACCAACTGTTATTGATACAGGACCTTAAGGTTTTAGCCCTGTTGTGGTGAGAGTTGCTGAATAAAATTTTAATTGCTATTAATATAGCAACATTCTGGTTATTCTGTCATGAAGAAACATACAAATAGCAGACAACCATTTGCAGTTGTAAATAGACACTGGATAGATAGGGCAAGAATGACCTGCAGGCCTTGACTGTTGTTCCTGGTTTCCGGTCTTGCTCCGTGACCAAGCTGCTGCATTGTCATCAGTGCTTCCTGTAGTTTTTGCTGATGGTTCCAACTTGAGCTTATCACATAAAAATCACTTCACTTACAGCTGAGGTAAATGCTGGTTTAGAAAAAAAAAAGTCTTAAATGGTGTCATCAATGAAATCAGCACCTTGGTTCAACACATTTTTCAACCCAGCATTGTAGTTGATGTACCCATTCCTCACATACTGTAACATACATTAAACATGTATTTTTACTATATACCAGAATCCCTCCTGGTACCTTGCAAAGTATACCCTCAGTTGAATTCACATCAAACAACCTGCACCTTCCCAGATTTGCTCCGCTCTTTCTCTTAGATGATCTTGACTGAGAATAGTTCTGTCTACACCGACAATTAACTGACTTTTTTTTATTACTGCTGTTAGCTTAGTTACTATTATAGCACTTTTTCTTTAACATTTTAACATGCTCATTTGGTTTATGTTATCCATTCAGTAGCATCATGTGTATCATTTTGATCTTTTTTTATTTGATGCTTTGTAGATGTTTTACTTCACCTACACATCAGTTTTTTTATTGTTGTTTTGTCAGTAATATTACATATTTGTATATATCTCCAGATGAACAAATTTCTAATTCGTGTTTAAATTGTGCTGCTGTTTGGTGCATTTACTGTGGAACATAATCACCCCTGAGACAAATTCCAAATATTATGATAATGTATTTTGTTAAAAAAAAAACTGTGAACCAGAAAAAAATTGAGAACCAAAATCAGATTAAACTTAATTCTTGAATGACATGGCAGTTCATCAACTGAAGTTGATTAGACAGTTTTCAGTTTCAATTCCATTTGTGCATTAATGAAATACTGGAGACGAAATACAGGTTATCTTTTTTTTGTTAACATACACAGTGGACCACCAACTATTTTAGGTCATAAAAAAGAAATGTTGAAAATATGAGTAGCAAGAGAAAGTTTCAGAACCTAGATAACACTTTTCTTGATGGGACTGGTCAGTGGCTCCTTTCAACAAAGCATGAGTGGTGGGTAAATGGTTTAAAGAACATGGCAATAAGTTCAGCCTTTTCAGCAACTCTTTATTTTCCCAAATTGATATGAAAGTCTCTTAAATTAAGTCAGAAACACTGTGCTTCACCATCAAAATAGATATAGAGACCTAAGCTGATCACTGAAAATTGTTTGCAGTAAATAGGAACTGATCTGGACCACTATCAGATGAGTAGACAAAAACTAAGAAAATACAAGAAAAACAACCCATATTATTTCAAAGCCATTATCACTAGGTATATGTCTTTCTTCTAGTATTTCATTGTTTATATTTTTCCCCGCAGGCTTAGTACCAAGTGTAATACACGTGTGCATTTGTAAATCAACTGATTTAGCCTATGCATTTTGGAAACTGAGTGAAACCTCGTTCAAAAGACAATATTATGAAAGTACACTTACATATTGTCCTTTTCTTCAAACATTGTACCTAGTGTCTTTCCCAGTTGATAGTTGTTTGCAGAGGAACAATCCAAAAATTGCAAATCACGGCTCGTCAAAATTGATGGCTTTGCTGCATAACGTCATTACATATTTGTTAGCGTTGCATTGTGCTGATGGGCTGAAGGGACAAAATGACGTCAAAGTAGCTGTCAATTTCATCCAGTGAGAACATAATTGTAGCATTATGCCTGTTTGGTTAGCCAATGAATTTGTATGTTTGAAGTTCAGATAATATAGGTTTTACTGCACTTGAGCCTCTTCAGGGATGTTAAAAGATATTCTGGGTCTACACCATTAGTGTAAGCATTATGTAGATAATGGCACAAGTTGCATGCTGTTACTTTTATGCATGACTGTGAATGCATTCATGTTTGTGCCAGCAGTGTAAAAACAAGCTGTTTAATGCCACCCACCATTTCACCATGCTGTATCAGCAATAAGAGCGAGCCTGCAGAATTTGGTGACACCGTACTTACTGTAATAGCGTGTTTTTTATGTTGTAGCCGTTGAAATAGCATTCTATGTCATCCATGGCTACCTGGAATATTCCCTTCACAGATGCCCTTTAGATCCAACTGTGTCTGTGCTCTAGCACAGCCCAGCTTACCCGCAGCCTGGTTTCTGTTCCATAAACCTTTGATTCTTTTTCCTTTTTCTAGCCTTGTTTCTTTACTCTGCCTTTCCTTCCCTCTCTCCACCCCCTCTCTGATTTCTTTTCCCTCTCCCTCTCCCTGTGTGTCAGTAAAGCCAAGCAAGAGGAGAGAGAGAGAGAGGGAGAGAGAGCAAAAGACCTGCTTTCTGCTGGCTCTGCATTATGAGAGGGAGAGAGAGGCTGAAGAAAGATAGGAGTGAGAGAGGGATGTGAGAGAGTGAGCGCTAGCAGCAGTTAAGCAGAGAGCCTGTGCCAAGAGGAGGAATGCAGCACTGCATTATGAAAGCCACAGGATAGGTCCAGCTCTCTGAAGGATAAAGGAGAGAAGCAGGATTTAGAAGATAAAATCTGTCATATGCACGCTTATTGTTACAGTAGAAGCCATAGTAAAAGATGAAAACACAATTTATTATCATATACAGTACAAGAATGTGGTGAATACGATGCCTGTTTTTTTTTTTTTTTTTTTAAATGACAAAATTAGTGACAATCAGAGGCTGTTACACCTAAGCCCTGAAGGTCTACACTATGGCTAGAGTTAAATCGGACTCCATGAGCCAGATGAGGAAATGTCGAATATGAAAGCTTGTCATACCAGGAAAACACCTCCTACTCCCCTAAGTCTTAAGTATGGGAGGAGACTGGGAAGATTCTATTTCAGGGAATTGGAAAGGAGCCACCGAGAGCTTCATCGACACAAAGGAAAATGCCACAAGCTTTGATCTCTCTGCATCTCTTCATCCAGCTCACGTCATGAACAAAGCCCAAGATTAAAGGGGGG
>OMKZ01001096.1:10179-29472 GCA_900302535.1 Neoniphon sammara
CAAGGGTTTATTAGACTTTCCATGCATGATTTTTAGGTCAGCCTGAGGCCAAGCTTTGCTCCATACACCTGCCTCTTCACAAGCAGGGGGCTCTAGCCTTGGCATTGAGCTGTGTTGTCCCTAGCTAACCATTTTTCCGGGGACAAAATCGTGAATTTGTCCACTCACTTTGTAGCGCTTTGTCACGTTATTGTCACTTTCCACCTTTGAAACATTAGGAGCTTGAAGTTTCTTCTCTAATTTGTTTTTGTTTTGAAGTTCACTGTCAAGGAAAAAGTGGGGGCACTAGCACCTATAGATTTTTCTTTAAAGACCAAAGCTTACTTTTGTAAAGGTGCAGTGGTCTAATAAATCATTGTGATGGACATAAAAATAAATTTTCTGCATACTTAAAATCTAAAATGGTGGACAGCTCTGTAGAGAGATTATACAATTCACAGATGTGTGGTATTACCGAATGAGGCAAGAATCATTTCAGCCCATAAGAAACGCCCCTTGAAGCAAAAGCTGACATTAAAGGGGCGTACATGTCGGAAGCACAAAGCCACTCAGCCAAGAAATATGATGGTCAAATACTTCATGCAATTTTTAAATAGGGTAAGATTCTTAATGCTCATGAAAATACTGTACCGTGATAGAGACTTAGACTGATAAACCTCACCCGCAGTGCCATATGCAGTATTTTGACACTGACATTGAAATGCATCTTGAAACTGGAAACTGAACTGCTCGTTCATTCATTTTCCAAATTCCGACTCTGTCCAGGAGGGTCAGGAGCTGATCCAAGAGAAGCCAGAGCTGCGGTCAGTTGTGCAGCAGAAACTGGAGGAGATCAGGGAGTGTTGGTCCGACTTGGAGAGCACGACAAAGGCCAAGGCCCGCCAGCTCTTTGAAAACAATAAGCCTGAGCCGGCGATGAAGAGCTACTCGGACCTGGACAACCAGCTCTCCCACCTGGAGCAGCAGCCCCCCCAGCTGGAGCAGGCACACCATCTGCCCAACTTCAATGAGCAGCTCCAGAAATTCCAGGTAAATCTACAGGCTCATAAGGGTCTCATGTAAAGATATGGAGCTGTCTTCAGCAGATGTCTCTCAGAAAGTTGTTTGCATCATACCTTGCATCGAATATGTTATTGAGACCCAAATGACACCTTACTAAGTGAATTTGCCTTGATGTAGTTTAAGTCATGCAAATGTTTCTTGGAGGCAGAGCTGCTGAAAAGCCAGAGATAAAAGTATACAGTTGCAAAGTGGCTGGTGCCGCAGATTCGAGAAGTATTTTCTCCATTGTTTATCCATTGTTGTTTATCCAGGGGTCTCCTGGATAAACAAATAATACTATAGGATTATGTTACGGCCATCAAACATTCTAAATGTTTCAGCTTAGTTTCTGAGAATTCACATTCTTCTGTTGCTTTAGTATGGTACTAAACAGTAGAGGTCAGTATTGAGTACAGAGGTGCTGGGCTAGGTGAGGAACAGCGTTTTTTTGACCTGACAAAGATACATTTGGATCGAAACATTGTTCTGAATAAAGGTGAACATCTGGAATTAGTAGTGTGCAGGCTCTATTTTTCAGTACTAAATACTACAGCACCAATATAAATGGTAAATGAACTGCATTTATATAGCGCTTTTCACTCAAAATGCTTCACACACACATTCATACACTGATGGCAGAAGCTGCCATGCAAGGTGCCAACCTGCTCATCAGGAGCAGTTAGTGGTTCAGTGTCTTCCTGACGTACACTTCGACATCCTCTCTGGAGGAGCCAGGGATTGAACCAGGAACCCTCTGATTACTAGATGACCTGCTCCACCTTGTGAGCCTCACTGACTGTCACTATAGTGAAGACAACAGCTAAAGCTGCAAAATATATTCAAATATATTCAGTATTATATTATATTGTATTCCAGATTGGTAGATGCAATTAGAAACAAAATACTGCACCATAGTTGCTGAAACAATCCAAGTCTGTTTAAAGTTGACTCAAAGCTACTTCAAATTTACCAGTGTGGACGACCAAATTTTAAGGTTGGTGATTGGCTGTTTCTTGGGGCAATGTACTGGGACTTGTAGTTGACTTATTTATCCTAAGTTTTCATGTACACTGTGTTGTACCTTTGATGTTTTTTGTCAGTAAACCTGAATTATTTTAACAATTATTTGTTTGCACCGATGATTCAACTCAAGAGAGTTTTATGCTCATCCAAGCGTTAGAAATGCCGTCACTTAACATAGCATTTGGGGAAAATGAATGGGATTTTTACTTTTGGAACCCTGGCTGCCCAAAATAACCCCACCCACCTTGCAAATCTATTGGTGGAGTTAACTTTCGGTGGGCGGAGCCAAAGAAACAGCCAAGACAACCAAGCTGGCAAAACTGATTGGCAAAGCAAGAACTATGGTCAAAATATAAACAAAAACACAAATGACTTCTTTTTCATTCATGAAACAAAGCATTGAGTGGACATGCACATCTTCCAACCCTTTGGCCAGGTGCTGGACCAAAAAAGACAAATGCAACAAGAAACGAAGAGCTCCCTTGATGCAGATTTGTTTTAAACCAAAAAAAAACAAAAAACAAAAAAAAGACATTTCAAGCCACAGGCTCTTCCTCAGACTTGCAATTCTTGTTCCATTCATACCATAACATTCATGATCTTGGAACATCAACAAGCTAGCTACCTAGCTATAGGCTTGTATGGCCCATTTAAACTTGGATGGTAAGCTAGGCTAACTAGCTAGTATGGCTAATTTGCATTTTTAGCTACTGTCAAGAACACTAAACTTCATAATATTAGCTACCTATTCTCTTATCCCTTGCTTTTTCATACGGTCTAACTTTACTTAACCAGCTTTTCTTTGGCTCTGCCCATTGATGTTTAACTCAACCAATGAGATTATTTCTGCCTTTAGAGCAGCTCTCCCTCCAAGAAACTCCAATCTGCCTTGATCGAGCCCATGCGTTTGACATATACTTCATCTCATCATAGTTTATGTAATCTTTCTCAGCCCTAAAGTGTGTCCACAGAACCCATTGTTTTGGCATGTTTTTACACACAGGGTAATTGGCATTAAAGAATGCAACATATGCTTTATTCTTAAAGCAAGACAACCCATTACATAACATCGAAATGCTCAGATAAGAAAAAAGCTGATGTGCTGTGTGTTTGGCCATTCATCATCTGGCTTTAACATGACCTTACCCTTCCCTTCGGCACAGACCATGGAGGCTCAAATAGGGGACTTTTATAAGGATGTTGGAGAGCTGGGAAGCTTGCAGGGGGTCTGCCTACCCCAGCGAGGGCTGATGGCAGGCGACAAAGAAGGCGGCGAGCAATCAGGCGTGGTAGAGACCCGCATCGTCCGCCTCATTGAGCCCCTGAAGGAGAGACGCCGCATCCTGCTGGCTTCCAAAGAGATGCACCAAGTCGCCCAGGACCTGGAGGATGAGATAGTGAGTGACACACTTCCTTTCGCCGAGCTTTCCACTGTTTTCCCCTTTTCTCTATCCCATTATTATACTATACATCAGAGTATCTCCATTTTAATTTCTACATATACATCAGTAGAGCTGTGGAAAAAACTGATACAGCTCAGTATTGTGATATTTTTTGCAATACTGTATTGATTCTCTAGCCCCCTGTATTGATATGTATCTTTTATGCACTTCATTTTCATATGATGCTATGACATCATCTACATTTCAGTGCACTGTGTTAAGTGAGGGCAGTGTGCTAATTCTGTTTTTAAAAAAATGTAATGAGAATTTTGAATTACATTGTTTTGAGTTACTTTGTCACCTGATTTATCATATGTTTTATATTTTATTAGTCTACCCACATGTGAGGCAGTAGGTTGTATTTTACCTTGCATTTTGTATTTACATATCTCAGTCTATCATGATACAAATCACATCGTGATCTGTGTGTATCGTGATGCTTATTGTACTGTTAGGTCCTGGGCAATAACCAGCCCTATACATCAGCAAGTGTCAGTATCTTATGGTCAGCATATACTGTATATTAGTATCATTAATACATGGATACATACTTTTAAATAATCAAATAATCATAATGTAGAAGGAAGTAATGAATGGATTATGCAAAATATATTCATCCTCTGTATGGCTTCCTTGTTTAATACTTTAGAGAGATAAAGATGATGGAGAATATAATTGCCTGACCTTGATCTCTTGCATAGCTTTGGATTCAGGAGAGGCTTCCTCTCGCCACCTCTAAGGAATATGGGAATAACCTCCAGAGTGTACAGCAGCATGTGAAAAAGAACCAGGTGAGTGTCAGACATTGTATGTTATTATTACCTCCCTACCAGCACAATTATCAATATCAAGCGTTTATTTATGGGTCAGTTGAAATGTGACCCTGGTCCACTCAGCCCTAAACCCTGCCTCTCATTGGCCCTTCAGACACTCCAGAGGGAGCTGACGGGGCGGAGGGCGCGAGTAGAGGAGGTCCTGGACCGGGCAGGGATCATCGCTTCGCTGCGGACACCCGAGGTGGACTTCATCCGTGAAGGGGCGGGGCATGTCCGTCAGCTGTGGGAAGTGTTGCAGTTGGAGGTGGAGAGGAGATTTGTGATGCTGGACGCTGTGCTGCAGGCTCAGCAGTACTACAGTGAAGCGGCCAAGGTGGAGTCTTGGCTGTCTGGTCAGAAGCTGCATCTCGTCAATGAGGAGAAAGGCACAGTACGGACAACCTGGCATTCATAGACAGACATTTGTTGGCATATAATTGGTATGTTGACGTATGACAATAAACATATTATTACTTCTGTTTTGCAGGATGAAGCAAGCACCCTGCAGCTGCTGAAGGGCCATCTGGCCTTAGAGCAAACGGTAGAGACGTATGCAGAGACAGTAGGCATGCTATCCCAGCAATGCCAGCGCTTGTTGGAAATGGGACACCCAGAAAGGTGTGGCCTAACATACCCTCAGACATGCACCCAAAAAGCAGCATGGTCCTGTAATATAGGCCTACACATTCTACAGCAAGGAAGGACGGAAGGCAGTAATGTATAGAGTCTGTGCTTTATCAGTCCGCTGGAAGGCCCACAGTAACAAAGTTCAGAGGTGTAATGCAGAAACAGGCCTGTTTTGGTCCATGTCTTTTCATTTGGTGGTCCTATTGCATCTCTATACCATAAGCACAAACACAACAAACTCATAAAACTTCTGGCACAGAGGTACATGATGTTAGATAGAAAAGTATCATAGAGATATATTCCAGATATTTACATTGTGTTCATATTATGTTTTGTTGTTCTGTGTTTCTATTTGAAACAGTGAGCAGATCACCAAGCAGCAGTCCCACATAGACCGGCTGTATGTGTCTCTGAAAGACATGGTGGAGCACAGGAAGACCAAGCTGGAACAGCAGTACTGGCTCTATCAGCTCAACAAGGAGGTGGAAGAGTTAGAAAAGTGGATCACTGAGCGCGAGGCGGTGGCCAGCTCCACCGAGCTGGGCCAAGACCTCGAGGATGTCACGGTCAGTCCTTAGAGAAGCACAGTTTTAGCTACTTACGCTAATTGCAGGAGATCTTAAACTTTTTCAGTCTTGGATAGGAAATTATGTTATTGGTGACCAAATGGCATGAAACAATGATCATTTATCAAAATGACAATGCACTTTTTGGTTCGGTAATTTAAAAAAAAAAAAAAAAACTTCATCACCATGTTAAAACAATGAATCCAAAGATTAGTAATTATCAAAAGCAATATATAAATAAATAATAATTTTAAAACAAGCACCTGCTTGTAAGAAAAGAAAAATGACATTGATTGATTATATTACTCTTTTTTTGGTCTTTTATCTTAAAATGCGTATACCTTTTAGTCTCAAAAATAGATTAATAATCTATAATTGGCCTGTAGTCTTATGGAGCTTCTGTGTTTTCCAGGTGCTTCAGGAGAAATTCACCAAGTTTTCCTCAGAAACCAACAGCATCGGCCAGCAGAGGATGGAGCAGGTGAATAAAATGGTGAACGAGATGATCGACTGCGGCCACACAGATGCAGCCACCATTGCTGAGTGGAAGGACGGACTGAATGAGTCCTGGGCCGACCTTCTGGAGCTGATGGAAACCCGCAGGCAGATGCTGGCAGCATCGCACCAGCTGCACAAGTTCTTCACTGACTGCAAAGAGGTGCGGTCACAACTAATATCAGGCTATAATTTGACTGCACTACGTATTTCGTTGCTGTTTTAAAGGAAGACTGTCTGGCCTGTTACATGCGGCTTCTATTTTTAAAGTCCTTGTGATGATGACGCTGTTCTGTGTTGTAGGTCTTGGCTCAGATCGCAGGGAAGATGAGGCAGCTGCCAGAGGTGAGGGCATGCCAAGCTAGCATCGCCAATCCAGCCACCCTGCAGAGACTCATGCACTCCTTTGAGCATGCCCTTCAACTGCTAGTTGGACAGGTGAGCACTACGGCTTCTCTTTAAACCTATCAGTCACACAGTGTTCTCACTACTGACAGACATAAAGACCAGCGGACATGTAAATTTCATCACACAAACAAACTGTACCTTTGCCTGTATACTGCACAAAGTTACCCAAACATTGTCCATATTCTGCGTAAGGTTATTCGAGTGAAACCACATGAACCTTTGATACCCTGTGATTGAGTCTATTGACTGCTAGTAATAAACTAGTCAACAAAATACTGTCCACCTGAGGGACCTGAGGGCTGCACTACACCCACTATACTGACTATACTGTCTTGGTGCAGGTAAGGCAGCTGCAGGAAAACGCTGCCCAGCTGAGAACCATCTATGCTGGGGAGAAGGCCGAGGCCATCATGGTCAAGGAGCAGGAAGTGATGGAAGCATGGAAGGAGCTACTGACCTCCTGTGAGGCTAGTCGCGTCCAGGTCACCTCAGTGACCGACAAGGTGCAGTTTTTCTCAGTGGTGCGGGAAAACCTGATGTGGATGGAAGGCATCATGGGCCAGATAGTATGGGATGAACCCAGGTAAGGCAGCTACCATCAAACTGCCATTTTGTTAGTTGAGCTTTGCATCTCGTTTGATCTCCAGTGTTGAGAAGTGGAGGAAACATATTGTATATGTGTTCTAGTTTTGGAAAATGCCTTCTGTAGTTCAATGTTCAGCTGAACTGAAAATCCCTATGGGCTTGTATATTGTACAATCCCTGTAGACAGAAGTTCATTACTGCATGGTTTCAAAATAGGCTGCTGTGCGACCTTGACCTAATTTCACATGACATCTGTTATTCAATTTTTTATGTGATGTAATTGTGCTATATATTTTTCACTGTAATCACTGTCATTTTTTGGCGTTTTTTCCTAACTAATCCCACAGTGTAACATGCACTCAGCACTTCCACACTTGGCTTAAAATCTTTGAGTAGGTGTTGATATATGGACACATAGGCAATGAGACACTGATAAATATGTCAAATCAGGAGGCTGTTGTCTGTACTTGCAGTGTCTGCTGACAGCATTTTACTCAGAATGTAATCTTATTTGGCTACATACACATGTACACATACATATACACTTATATAAAGACTTGCAAAGTGAAGCTGAGATTTTATACTCTGTCGGTATAAGCATTCCCTTGTGGTCTTTGTCGATTAATCTCTGTTTCCGGGATGACTTATACTGCCTCAGGGATGTGATGGCTCTGGAGGTGATGATGAAACAACACCAGGAGTTGAAAGCCAAGATGGAAGGCCGCAGCAAGACCATACAGCAGTGTGCAGATCTAGGCAAGATCCTGCTGGCTGCAGGCAATCCTGCTGCCGAGGAGGTCAGGCTATGAAACAGTACAACACATTAGAACTGCAATCACAGATGCCTCAAAAGAATAACAATCCCCATATCATTACTTTGTCAAGATGGCATTGTTGTGGCAATATATTGTTATGATCATGACTGAAATCTGTCACCACAGATAAAAGAGAAGTTGGACAGCCTTCTGGCTAAGCAGAAGGATCTTTCAGAAAAATGGGACAAGCACCAGGAAAAGCTACAGCACAGTGAGTAACTCAGAAGATCACTAAATAGGAGCAGAAGCAGCTCACAGCTTCACACAACAAAATGTTAAATGTCAAGTGGGGTCAAAATGAAAATGGTTCTTCTTTGCCCTGTCAGGTGTAGTTAATGTATCATACATGAATCATGTATGAATCTAATAGTGCTTCTTGTCTGAGCAAACATTACACACTTGCTTATGAATATGACTTATATAACAACATGATGTTCATCAAAGTTATCTTTTGCATAAAATATCACAATAATGTATACAAAAGTATTTTAAGGATAAACAACAGATTTCTACTTGAGTGTGAATTAAAATGTGCTGTGATTGTGATTGGGCCGTGTGTCTCCTGTCCCTCCAGAGCAGGAGATGTTCCAGTTTGCCCAAGAGACAGTGAAGGCGGAGGCCTGGCTGAAGGCCAAGGAACCCCTGATCACCTCCAGGCAGCCAGAAGGAGGAGAGGCCCAGGTTCAGACAGATGAGGTTGAGCAGCTCATCCTCCGCCACGAGGCCTTTCGCAAGGCTGCCGTAACCTGGAAAGAACGCTTCAGCTCCCTACGCCAGCTTTCTGCAGTAAGCCTGCCTGTAGATAAATGTTCCATCAATACAGTGGCGTCAAAATGTAGTGCTGCTACAGAAAAAAGTGACCTTAGGATGTCCCATTGGCTTACCAGGCAGGGGCGCATGCCATGTGCTTGCAGCATTGTGGGCTCAAATCTGACTCATGACCTTTACTGCATGTTGTGCACCCTTGCTCACTGTATACCATTTGCACTGTCATGCACCACTGTATTATTGCCAACAAAGCAGATTTAAACCTATTCTGAAAAGAGCAAAGCATTTCTGAAAATTGGCTGTATTTCTGCTGTCTTGGATCTATCATTCAGCATAGCATTCAGCTTATTACTGGGTTTATGTCATGCTATCATTTATTTGAACTCTACCTTTTAGGCTGAAAAGAAAAAAGAGGAGGAGAAGAAGACAACTCCGCTCTCCAGCCGAAGGATGTTCCCATTGTCTTGTCTGACTCCCAGTGTTTCTTCGGCTAGTGCTACCTCATCTTTCTTGAGGCAGACAATACACGCACATATTGAACCCAAGCCCTCACAGACCAGTCTGGAGCTGGGTGCCACTCCTGCAGCCCAGAGATTGTCCTCAACCCTAGCCAGCTACACGCCAGTTATAAATGGATCAGGCTACCATGGACTAGATCAGCAGTGCAGTGGGAAGTTGGAGAGTTCCGCCTACCTTGGGATGAACCACCAGGCGGCTGGAGGTGGAGATGGCACCAGCTACCAAGCACTGAACCCCCACAGCAGTGGAGGAGATGCATCTAGTTACCTTGGGGTGAACCATCAAACTGCTGGGGGTACAGAGAACTCTGGTTATCTTGGACTGAGTATGGGGTGTGTGGGTGGTCCGTGCCACTTGACGCAAAACCACCAAGGCAGTGGTGGGTTAGGAAGTTCAGGTAACTTAGCTCAACAACAAAGCAGTGGGGGTATGGGAAGCTCAAGCTATTTGCCACAACAGCAGAATATTTGCAGTTCTGGATATTTGGCACAACCGCAAAATATGGGGAGTTCTGGATATTTGGCACAGCAGCCTAATTTAGGGAGTTCGGGATATTTGGCACAGCAGCCTAATATGGGGAGTTCTGGATATTTGGCACAACAGCCTAATATGGGGAGTTCTGGATATTTGGCACAACAGCCTAATATGGGAAGTTCTGGATACCTAGCGCAGAATTATCCAAGCAGCGGGGGATTGGGTAGTTCAAGCTATCTGGCACAAAATCATTATAGCAGTGGCAGTCTGGGTAGCTCTGGTTACCTGGCTCAGAGTGGTGGAATCATGGACCCTAAAATGGCATACGCGTGGCAGCATCTGAAAGCCGACTTCATGCAGCCCAGGATCAACCACATCCACAAGGCTGTAAACCCCCTCCTGGAAGCCAGCAGAGTGCAAAGGGAACAGTTCGGGGACATCCCTATGGCAGACATGATAGGGCCAGAGTCAGGGCTAGAGCTCCTCCATGGCCGACTCCAGAGGGATCCACGTGGCAGCCGGTCTGACCCTCAGATGGACCACCTGAGGCGAGAGAGGGAGTACAAGCTGGGCAGACAGACCTCGAGCGAGCAGGAGATCCAGGCCCGGCTAAACGAGCTGCCATTGATTGTCCGTCAGGAGCGCTACCGGAGACGCCTGGAGAGACAGTCATCCAGCGAACAGGAAGGGAACGGCAAGCAGAGGCTGCAGAGACAAGACTCGAGTGACCTGGAGGGCTCCATTAAGGAGGGCTCCGACAAGCGCTCAGGGTAAGTGAATGAATCATGTTTGTGACAGCAAAATTCAAATGTTCATTACGAAATTGGTCTTTACAGTTTGCCTAGTCAGGACTGTCCAAAGCAATCCTATTGCATTGATTTTTAAGGTCACATATTGATTCTGTTAGCTGTTTGGGTGACTCATGTCTGTTGCCACTGCAGGGACAAGAGATCTACCATGGCAGAGATTGTAGAGCAGGTCCAGGAGAGAGAGGCAGCACATGTGAGTTACAGGAGCTCATAGACTATATCACAGTGATGTCTAACCCTAACCCTAACCTATCATTGTATCTCTGAGTGACATTCTCTTCTGTACCTGCCTTCTCAGGCAAGAGGAGAGCCCTATCGGCCTCCCAGCAGTCTCTCAGCACCGGTGACTCGTTTCGATGGTCGTCCTCGTGCGCGAGACCGTCCCAAACCGAGGAGGAGGCCTCGTCCAAAAGAACCTGAAGAGACACGGCGCTCTCGCTCAGCCCCAGCAACCGGTGCCCCAACAACACCCCAGCCGCCATCACACACTGCCCATAATGAAGGCTTCCTCTACCGTAAAAAGGCCACCACCTCTGACCTAGAAGCCCAGCAGAGGAGCCCTAACAGGTATGGCCAACACTGACAAATTACACAACAGACAAAAAGTTTACAGGCCACATTATAGAATAAAATTGCAATTATCCATTTTGTATTATCATAAAATAAAACAAAGGAAAAATCTTATTTTGACATTACAAAATCAAATTCTAAATCCTTAGTTTCTTTCTTTCTTTTTTTTTTTTAAGTCTGCTATCTTATTTTTGACTGGCTAAGTCTGTGTGGTTTCACAAGCTTGATATGGTGGGTCTTCAACATGCTGTTTCTGTTAGACCAGTACCCTTTCATTGACAATACCTGCTGTTCATGAAACTATCTTGAAACAAGCGTGGGCTCTTCACTGCTGGTGCCCTACTGGCTTGGTGCATGTTGGTGGAATGCAAGTAGTGGGAGAATTGGGTTTGTACTTTTTGGCCGGAGTATGGCAATATAAGAAAGGTCAAGAGGTCATGTTGGTCACTTCTTGATCTTTCTTCAACAGGTTAACATGAGAATGTGATCACCAAATTTAATGGCCATTCTCCCTATACATTGTCAGATATCAAATTTGACAATTTGGTCTGCGGGTGGCCTAGAGGAATGGTGATGCGACACCAAAATTGAAAGGGTTCATTCACTGGGAAGCATGAGCATGCTCAGAAAATTACTTGGCAAGCCATCCATTACATTTAGAGATATGTTGTGTACAAGTGGCCTGAGGGTGGCACTAAAGAAAGGTCATAGGGTCATCACAATCACAATCGAGAGGAATCTTTTTTTGGGGAGCATGAATGCACTCACCAAATATCATGGCAATCCACTAGTTACATTTCCTTTTGTCTTGTGTGCAAGGTTAACATTTTGGTTTGAGGTTGGCTCTAAAGAAAAGGTCATGAGATCACCAAAACTGACAGGGTTCATCCTCTGAGAAGCAAAATTCAGATTCACCTAATTTCATGGCAATCCATTCAAATGATTTTGAGATATACTGCTTTGGAGTAAAGTGTTGAACGAATGGATGGACGAACTGACATATGAATGGATGGACCAACTGACACAGTTGTCCTTAGGCCCTGCCTACCAGCCAGGCAAAAATGCGAAAAAAGATCTTTTGATTAAAGACTGCTGCAATTTGTTGCTACAGAGAATATCTGTTTATAGCTATTTCATTAGCCACTAAGCTAATGTCATTATGTAGATGAGTGATTTTCAAGCTGTGGGTCTTGACCCATTGGTGGGTCCCAGCATGGAGAGGGATGGGTCACTTCAACAAAATTTGAACGAATTCAAATGACATGTAATGTTCAAAAAATTTGGAAATTTGGGGATCCCTGATGTACAGAGTTAACAGCTAGTGTCCGAATACAAATGTATCACGTGGTACAACTGTGAAAATAAGCAGAGTTTAATTGGACAGTTGTTCTCTCACCTTGTAGAATCAAATCAACATTCAAGGCAATCCAACTTGTGATACTAGATGATACAGATGTGTTTTTAGGAGGATCACAATGTGAATAAGAAGGAGCACAGCAGTCAGACTGGAACTTGTCAGATATGTAGGAATATGGCAATAAAAATTTATCTAAAACAGTTACAAAATATTTCAGCAAGATAAAAAGGCACTCATTAAGATAAAAATCACATTGAATTCACATCAGTGACATATAAATGAGGATATTGTCCTTCAGAAAATGTCAATTGGAGATGATTTATTTTCTTTCTTTTGGCTGAGGATATGTCTTTTGCAAAAATATATTCAAGAATGTCACTACCCATTCCAATATTAATCCTCGCTTCATTTACCATTCTTGTTTTTCAGTAAGTCCTGGGTGAACGTGTACTGTGTGTTGACAGAAGGAAAACTGACCTTCTATAAAGATGCAAGGAACCACACCGCAACTTACAATGGAGAGTCTCCCCTCGACCTCAGTCTCTGCTCATTTGATCCTTCCATGGGATACAAGAAGAAGAAAAATGTCTTTGTTCTCAAGTAAGAATAAGCAATGTTTTATTCTGGCTAATTTAAAAGGCAAATAATGTCAAAGATCTTCAAAGATATACTTATTGTTCCAAATTTGGCAAACTGGACAAATTTAAAGTCATACATAATAGAAATAGAAACATGAAAACAGAAAATCTAAATACAGGTGCAGAATTAGATCATTTATTAGTGTTAGGGTAATAGAAGATTAGTGCGGAAGGAACTGACAGTGTCTCACCTTTTTCTCTGCAACAGAATAAACGATGGAAATAACTTTGTATTCCACGCAAAAGATGAGGTAAGAAGACTAAATTTAAATCATGCTTGAGTGTTTTGTTTCCATTCTTATATTAGAGCGCACAACAGTGGAGCTCTGCTAACTGTGTGGCCGACTTTGGGACATAAACCATAAACTGACATTTATTTACATGAATTGCAAGAGAGAAAGAAAAACGTTAAGAGCAACAATACATAAAGAAAATGTTTTGGCCAGTGGATCATCAGCATTTCTCATCAGTTTTTGTTTTCTTTTTATTGGACTGCTAGGTCTTGTTGGTTTCTTATACACTACAGCTCTTGCCAGTCTTCTGCCTTTTGGGTGATACAGATCAAAGATCCTCAGTCCATAGTTCTTCATCATATCCACTTTTGATATTTCGTTTTTCATCTTCAGAAAACCACATATCCTGTTTCCAACCACTGTCTTGAAGAGAGCTTCCGAATCAAGTCTTTTAGTAAAAAGGAATTTGTAAAATTAAAAAATGTACAAAAGTATAGAATTAAAACAACAAAAACATTCAATTTGTGAATTTCTGTTTGTAATTTTATGCATATGCCCCCCTCCCAAAAAAGTGGTAATTTTTTTTTTTTTTACAACAATAGTATTATCTTTAGATTGTAGTCAGAGAATATGTTCTGTCAGATTTGTTACACTTGTGCCAACAAATATGCCTAAATGAGATTTCTGGGTGTATTTTGGACCACAGAATAGAAAACATGTCTTTCCTTATGTAAGAGGTGCTCTTCAGATTTCAAACAGGGAAATTATCACTTGTCTAAGACTATTTGTGAAAACACGGGGCGCCCTTTTCAGC
Organism: Neoniphon sammara; assembly: GCA_900302535.1. Taxonomy (NCBI): domain Eukaryota; kingdom Metazoa; phylum Chordata; class Actinopteri; order Holocentriformes; family Holocentridae; genus Neoniphon; species Neoniphon sammara. The sequence goes on from OMKZ01001096.1 coordinate 24,179, forward strand.
GGGCTTTTCCTTACGTATTTCTTTGTTGGTTTTCATAGTAAAATTAGACAACAGAAAATGCACTGTCTGGATTTTCACGTATCGTAACAGCTGGGAGTGGGATGATTTATGTTTTCTTTGAAACCTCAGAGACTTAACTGTGCAGTCCATAAATGGGACATACAGTTTATTCCCTACTGTGCTTGCGTATTCAAATAGAGAGACTTCCCCACACCCTAAAATACCATTAAGAGTCATTGAAGGGACATTGCAAAGACCTGGTTTTGTTAGTAGGGAAGACATTTTAAAGCTGAAAGTAGTTAGCAGGAGATAACTGTTGTATTTTACGTTGGAAGGAGTTCATTACCAAGAAATTGGGTTAAATAACCTCACTAAATTGCACTCCTTCGACCTAAATTTGTTCTTAGTGGCAGGTGGGGGTGTAGAAGGTGAAAAAATCTTTTCGCAGCAGGTTCAACCATCATTGGGGAGTCCGGCTCTCTCTGGACAGAGCGATTTCTCGCTGCTGTTGGGAAATAATTTTGTATTTCACTATTAAATGTTAATTTGTCACTCTCTGTCCAGTGTTTACTTGACACTTTGCCCTCAGCATCCCACCCCCCCAGTTAGGGCACTCTTTCCTACTGCAGCCCCATTTTTTGATTCAGACCAGTAAGGTGTATATTTCTACACAAATATCTTGCCTAATTTAGCTCTAAAGTCAATTTTAAAGGGCAAATGTTGGGCAAACCCCAAACTGCAGTGCGAAGAAGTCTGAGGAAGACAGACGAAAGATGACCCCCTCTAAGATGCCTGTTTCTTGATGTTCTCTTTAGGAGGACCTGAAGGCTTGGACTTCAAACATCACCACCTGTATAGCCGAGCATGAGGAGATGGCTAAGTGGGACAAGCCAGGCACCTCGACCATGGACCCTGACCGCTCGGAGAGGAAGGAGAAGTCGGAGGGGGACGCAGATGCCAGGTCAGAGAGATCTGAGCTTGTCGAGGGGGAGGAGAGGTCTGAGAAGGAGAGATCAGAGAAGGGGGATGGCTCTGAGAAGTTAGACACGTCAGAGATCGCCGACAAGGTGGAGGGCGGGGCAGGGGGCTCCAGCACGTCTGGAAAGAGCAAATGAGGAGCCTCGTTTGTTTTAACTTTCTCCAGTGACAGCGGAAGCAGGAGGTGGTGGGCAGGAGAGACGGATGGAGAGCATGTGCAGCTAGGTTTGCAGATCCTCGGTCTTTCTCTCCCGCAGAGCCGCAACATACTGAGACCACGGTCCTCGGACTGACTATTGTAACTGTGACAGACTGATCTCTCAGCCCCTCCCCTTCACCCAGGCAATACATCAGTGCTTGCATTGTGCCCCCTGCCGGTAGATAAGGAGGTTGGCCAAGACAGACAGACAGACTCCACCAAGTGGTCCCAGGAATTAATCACTGTCACATCCCATCATCGATCATTAATCTCTTGGATTCACAGCATCTTTCTGTATGTATCTTTGACCAATAATGTAATGCTCTGTCTATCTAGACAACCCAAGAAGTGGTGAATGAAATGTTTCACAATATTAAAAAAAAAAAAATAACAAAAAAACAACGACAAAAGAAAAATGTTTTTTGAAGCAATATACTTTTTTATTTCTTCTCTTTGTTAGAGAAAGAAAAAGGGAAAAGGAAACAAGAAATAGTTGCAAATGTGAACTCTATGAATCGTCACATCCACTTTAGCTTATTCCAGACAGTTCTGCACCTTAAACACTCGACACATCTGTATACTAATCATAATGACATTTAATCCCATCACATGGCTATCTTTGAATCATGTTGATGTAATGGAATGCTGGCATTACCCACCTGAGGTCAAAGGTGTTAATCAGCACACGTTTATTATTTTATTTTGATAAATTGATTCTTATTCTTATTCTCATTATTGTTATTATTTCTCCACTGATCCATGTCAGGAAAAAAGCCTCCCATCAGCCTCTGAAAAATCCATTAATATCCCAGGTGTGTTCAAAGTGGCGATGCTCAAACTAACACTAAGCCTATGCGACACAATGCCTTTGTATACATTACACGTCTTAAAATCAGAACATTGCATGAAATAGTCTATTAGTGCACCTGTTACACTTTATGCCTTTATTTTATGTTCTTGAAATAAGTTGAGCAGTAACGGAATTGCAATAATTCGATGTGAGTGGGGAAAAATGTCATTTGCTATCATGGTCCACTTCTTAAAATCCAGAGTGAGTTTTACAAAAAAAAACAAAAAAGGTTTGTCTTCTATCCACAGTAAGCATGAGAAGAACGGTGAGAAGTACTTGATCTGTGAAATGAATTAAGAAGACGTGCGACCTCTCTGCTGTTTGTATTGTATTACTGCAGTATATTTTTTGACAGATTGTAATGGTTTCAGCAGCGAAATGTTCCACCATTGAATTTGTGATGCCCAAATTCGTTAAACCCCCAAAACAGTTCACCTGAGAGTTAACTCTACTCTGCCCCCCTATGTCTTTACATTTGAAGTTCAAACTGATTGGAATCTCTGTCAGAGACGAGATAAATGTAAAACTTGTCATGATTCAAGTCATAAATTGTAAATACCTATCTTTGTATGTATACCAATAAATTTTGTGCTCTAATAAAACAATACTCTGAACTGAAATGGGCAAAATTAAAACATTTGTATTAATCCACGTAAGTGAAATAAAAAGAACTATCGCACAAATATAATATAAATGTTTATTCCATTTAAAGGAAAAATATGCAAATTAGGAGTCACTATTAAATATCATAGTGTATATAAGTACACCAATATCTAGTTGTATTAAACACCTTTTACCAAGGAAGAGAGTGCAACAGGACATACTGTAGGTATGCTTGTTGTATTTTTTTATGCGTACCATTTATTCATATAGGGATGCTGTTGAATTCAGGGCTTTCCCCCAGTAAGAACCTGATAAAATAGCTGATTGAGTAGTCAGTGTGTCTGTGAGAGGTGTGCTAAATGTATTTATTACTGACTAGTGAAAATCAACTAGCCCGGGTAGTTAAGTTCATGTTGCTCTGGATAATCTAACTATTGGTGATGCAGTTTGGTGAAGCAGCACACATCTAAACTCTGCTGAGGCCGCACAGATGAATAGGCATTAATCCACTTATTATTTGTTTCTGTCATGTATGGCAATTAACTGTACATACATAAGTACAATGACGGTTTTCTTAAGGTAAATACAATGTGGCCAAGTGTTATACATATAAAATTTTGCCACAATGTACTTTAAAGAACATAGAAGAAATACACAACCGATATACAATGAAATCATAGGCAGCAGTTCACACGTTTTTGAAATGTCCTTTTGGTTGTAAAATAATTTTTTTTCCCATTTTTCATCTTGTCAAATATCACTTCAAATATGTAAAAAACAGACTTAACAGTCTTCCTTATTATCAACAGACCAAAAACACGATCTATATTTCAGAGTCCATTTGGCTCGCGATGCAGCTGTATTGGAATTCACTGACTTTTGGGATTGTAGTATCAGTGTGTATCTGCATTGCTGCAGCCTTCAAATTTGTCAAACGGGAAATGAATAAGCTATGTTATGGTGTAAATGTTACGTTGATTTGTCAGTTCACAAATTGTTTTCAGTGGTTCATCATAAGTGCCATGTCATGCAGTGCTGCTGAAAGAGTGGTTTCGTAGAGAAAAGAGTCGGTTCTTTGAACACAGGTAGCTGGCAGTCAGCCTGTCTTTGCAATACATTTTTATCACTGAAATAGGAGCTATAGTATTTTCATGTGGCTGTAATGGTTCTCATACTTCACTGCTTATGCCAGACATTTAGTCCGCATCACCATGTGCATTTTAAGTGTTTTCTGCCCATCACTTTTATGAAACACACAGGGGATTTTTTTTTCCACTGTTTAAAGTACCATTCTACATTAAATAGGCAGCATAAATCCTGACTGTAGAAAAGATATTGTGCAAACTTTGTTTCCTTCATTGATGGTCTTACAGTGTGTATGTCTTTGTTACCTTACATTACAAGTTGCTGCTATGACATTAAATAAACCTCCAAACTTGCTGATGCAACCTTGACGTGGACTTGCTGTGGGCACAAATTACCCCCCATATATTGGTCTGACTCATGATCAAACGAGCTCCTCAAATTGAATTCAGGGTTTGAAAACTGTATTGAATGTGACAAAGGAAAGCTGGGTGAATTTCAACTCAATTATACATTCTGGGAACTAGCAATCAACATTTACCATTTACTACCGCTCTCTCAGCATACATGAATATGAAGGTGAAGAGCTTATTTTGACACACTGTCATCACCACCAACATTATCATCAGGTAGCAGCAGTATAGATTCGCAGTGACAGAGACTTCCACATGATCAGCTCCATATACTCTATGCTAAAGCCTTGGTGCTTCCTACCTTATGGAACAAATTTTGTGGGTCATACGTTAGGTGTAATGGTAACATATGTAGGTATATGGCATTGTTATGTAAACACACTCAACTGAAGTAGTAATCAAACTGTCGAAAAGTGTCTTTTTTTTAATAACATGAAGAGAAACTGACTGTGTCCTCCACATCTTAAAGTGTTAAGCGCCCCCCTTGGAAATAGAGACGAACTATACTGAAGCTATAGCAACTGCAGGACTGAACCATTGGTGGAAATCAACTGAAGGGCTGGTCTTTTCCAAACTGTGTTTATGTTAAGGGGTTATCTAAATGCTTCAGATCAGTATGCTTGAGATATTTGCTTCTGTACATACAGTAATTGGTACAATACAAACATTTTTATGCTGTATTTATGGCTTTCTTATAGCAATCAATGAAATGCTGAAACTCATCAGAGCTACATGCAGTTTTCAATAAAATGTGAGTGGAAATGTGAATAATTGATGTGAAAAAAAATAAAAAATAAGAATAAAAAAACAACAACAATGATAAAAAAAAATTCATGCAACTTTTGTTTTGCACTAAAGTATCGCCCCATGCACAGTGTAAAACATTAGTGGTGATGCAGGGTCTACTCTCTAAGAAAACATACATGTATACAGTATTGCACAAAGTCTGCACAACTCGATGTATGTTTTAAGAATGTACATTTTAATTCTGATTTGTTTATTGAAGTGACTGAGAAACTGCTGCCAATATCTGTCTGTGGAAATATGAAATATGGTATTGTCTCATAAAATCTGTTCATCCCTTAATTTTGCAATTGTCTTTTTTCCCCCCTCTGTTGTTGTGGGTTTAAAGCATGTGCCAGTAGTTTGAGCGAGATGGACTTTGGTT
>OMKZ01001096.1:29492-40265 GCA_900302535.1 Neoniphon sammara
GACTTTGGTTTTCAGTTTTTTGTTTGTTTGGGGGTTTTTTTCTTCCAAAATTCTCACCACAGTGTTCTGCCATTTTTAAAAATACACTGGTTGGCCCAAGGGGGGCGCTACAATTACAGTCATGCCATGATATGAGCATGAAAATTCAAAGAAGGAATAACATGAACCATTTGCAACAGTTTATGCTGTATTGAGCTAAATGCTGTTTGGTGGATCACTTTTGTGCTAAACTTCCCGATGACACTAATCAGAGAAGATCCTTTTTCTGTATTTCAGTATTAAATGAATAGTAGCCAGTATTAGGCTCCCACTGAGCATAATATATATTGCTTTTCTTTACTTTAAGTGTGTGAAGTGACTGAAGTGTAAATGAATCTATGATTTGTTATTTACAGGACCAGTGATAAATAAAGCAACGAATCAATAAATACCCAATGTCTAAAGATAGAGATGTGGGAGAACATGGAAATTTATGGAAAACTTAAAATATGTAGAAATCCTGGGCAAGGTACACTATTATTTATTTACCTGCTATAATTCTTGAAGATACTGTTTTTTTTTGTTTTTTTTTGAAAGCCCTATAACGCATGGTTATGATAACAAACAGCTCTGTTTTACTACAAATACTAAATGCCTCACTGAACAGCAACCTTTTAAAGCCTCTGAATACATGTTAAACTTTTGTTGAATTGTAAGTCTACTGTCAGGAACCAGATTTATGTTTAAAATTGAATATAAGATATGTCTTTCTAGAAGTATTATTTTTTACTATGGAAAGGGATTCATGTCTGCAGAGAGTATATTTGAACTGAATACAGTTGAATGTGTCATAACATGAATTTTAAAACAAATTTGAATTGAATGCAATGCTACAAGTGATCAAGCTCTGTACCCATTCAGGCAAAGAGGTGTAAATCTTGCCATTTATCTGTTAGTGAACATTATATATCAAGCTAAAACTCACTGTTAATCCCCATACACCACATTTGGGGCTTGGCTAAGTGAAGATTGAAATTAGAGCTAAATTAAATTGAGCATGATCTTGGACACTGAATTTCAAGCCACTGCATTCAGTCTCAAATTGCACAAATTTAATTGTTGAAATAATAATAATAAAAAAAAGTCTGCTATATTTCGCCAGTTCAGTAAGAAAAAATACAACCTCTGCTGGCATGTTAGTTGTATGCAGGTCTTGTATTGTGAAAAGAGCAGACCGGAAGTGTGGTTATTGTCATGTTCGTGGGTGCAGAAGTAGCAGTTCCCCTCATCCTGCTTCCTGAAAATGGCCAGCTGGGGAAGGCTAGCTGCTGTCTTGAGGATCTTTTTGCGGAGGCCTCGGTCTCTGGGAGGTGTGGGACTTCACCGTGCTGTCGGCCCGGGGATTTTAGGGTCTTTAGTCGGAACCGGAGCCATTTGTTATTATCACTACCATGCGAATAACAGGACGTTGCCATTTGCCGTCTATGCCGACGAGGAGCAGAAAGTAAGTAAACTTCAAAGACCGTCAGCTCTGATTTCAGACACGGTTGTCTACAGGTCCTTGAAAAGTCTTGAAATGTCCCGGAATTGAATAGTGTAAAACCAAGGCCTTGGAAAGTCTTAAACACAATGAATTGTAGCTGTTTGTTTTAGTTCTAGAGGTCTTGGAAATACTGAATTTGCTCGACGCAAAGTAACGTCACTGCTTTTCTTAAAAAGAAATAAATCCGACTTCTGTTCTGACAGGTTGAGTGTTTTTGTTTTACTCTTCAGCTGTGTTTTTGTTTTGAACTTAGCCTCAAATGTCATTCTCACTGCCATTGAAAGAAAGAAGAGAAAAGAGAGAAAAATATGACTGTGACCCCTAAGATGTCACGATATAACGCTGTGTTGGAATCAGTGTTTCTTATAGCTACATACAAAGTTGTAATTTTTCTGAACTTACAGCTAGCTAGAAATTCTGTCAACAGCTAGCCTATCATTCACACATAAACACTCTGTCCCATACACACAGTGTAAAGGTGGCCCAAACCTGGTTCTTTTACCAAGCCATTGACTGTCGTTCATCTGTCAAAAGTTCATGCTGATCTTAAGTTTATGTGTCTTGTATTGTTTCAGGAGACGGCAGTACCCCAGCTGTCTGCCAGAAAGATTCGCTTCAACCAGTTTGCCTCCATGAGTTACGAAGACGAGCCTTACATGACCCCAAGGGACTTCCTCTTCTCTGTGATGCTGGAGAGGGTTGATCGTAAGAAACACAGATTGGAAAGCATTTCAGCTGGTTCTCTTTACAGCAGAAACTTGTGGTGGTTGTTTATGTGCAGAGCCAGAGGCCACATTGGGGCTTGTGGTAATAGACCAGGGCGTAAAGGGAAGACCCACCTCCCTCTGTAGACATTTAGATTGCATAATCTCACAGCTTAACTGCCACTGACAGATAGCATGAGGGCCGTGTACCCACCTCCTTGACTACAGAACAACTCTTCCAAATCTTTATTTGCATTTGCATCACCACACTGCATTTCCATCTCCACTTTAAGCCTTTAGCTGACACATGGATCCAGAGTGACATGTAATAAGTGCAACACTAGAGTAAGCTTACATTGCCAACATTGCATGCAGGTAGTAGTAAGAGAATGCAAGGCCAAAACAACAGCACCAAGGCAATACTTGGCACTGTTTGAGTGTGATAGGTAAGTGCTGCAATGAGAAAAAAGAGCTAGACAGAAAAGGAATATTTTTACAAAACAAACAAGATCAGTCGCAAGTGAAAGAGGAGGGTAGGGCAAAGAAGGTGTGGAGTAAGTGACTCACCCTGCAGTCCAGAGTTGGGTGGGAATGGCTTTTTACAACTAGGGAGCCAGGAGGGACGGATTCCAGCAGGGAGGGGCATGCTAAGTATCCAGTTAGTAGCTCAGGGCATGGACCAGAGTGCAGGGCTGGATTGGAGCACAGAGGTGTGAAGGCACAGATCGATTTGTAACCTTGTACAACAGCACCAGGGTTTTGAATTTGATGTGAGCAGCACGCCACTGGCAAAAGTAAAGGAAAGAGGGTGACATGGCAGAGAATTTGAAGAGGTAAAATGAGGAGGGACGCAGCATCCTGAATGTACTTTAGGCTGGTCAAAATGCTGCATTGCAGTGTATTGTTTCACTGTGACACTTCATTCGGAGCTTATAGTTGAGCAAGCTTTGTAATGATTATACCTCTTTTTCTATTTCCTCTCATGTAGGGAAGCTGCAAAAGAAAATTTTAACCAAAGAGGTGTGTATTTGTATCGCCAACATGTGAAAGAATGAAATTCAAACTGCACAGGTGGAGCGCTCTTGTCATTTTGCATTGATTGCGCTGTGATCTCTTTCCCATGGGCTTCATTGCAGGAGGTTAATAAGATGTTGATCACCGCCTCCAGAGCACGGGCTGGCAACAATCTGTTCAGAAACTTTGGAGACAGTGGTAAGTTGTCAACAGAAGACAGGGCCTTGACTTATAATGAATTAGACTGGTTCATTTTCATTTCACTCAGTATTTAAGTTATTTTGTGCCTGAAATTCATTTCATTTACCTTGAATTGCCTTGTGCCTTGCAGGGATAATATCCTACACAGAGTACCTGTTCCTGCTGACCATCCTGACCAGTACGTTTGTAGATTCTCCTGCATGTCTTGCATGTGCTACTGTGCTTTACACGGTCTTCGCTTATCATCGCTGAAATTGTGCTACATTCATTTATGATCATATAGAGTTAATTTGCCTGTGATTTTTGAGATTTGTTTTTGACTTCTAGCATTTTACATGGAATAGTGCTTTTTTTCCATGGTTTGTTCTGGTGGTGCATCACTTTCTTTTGACCGAACTTGTCAGTGCACAAGTTGCTGTTTTCTGCTTTTCCTTTCTCAACATTGTTTTCCAGTCAGTGTTGAGATCTGTCACTGTACCTCACTAACCAAGCTTCTTTATTACTGTCAAATTCTCACATAACTGAAAATACATTGATATTTCAGAGCCACGCACAGGATTTCATATAGCTTTCAAAATGCTTGATATTGATGGCAATGAGCATGTCGACAAAAAGGAGTTCCTCAAGGTAAGACATGGGGGGGATTTTATTTAGAGTTCTAATATGATTGTTTACTGTTAAGATTACTGTATTGATGTAGATGTATCATAGCTACAATAATGATAGATATTGATCTGTAATTTTTAATATTGAAGCACTGCAGTCATTGGAGCGCAAAAAGTTGTGATTCTGTTTGTTAAATTGTCTGTGTGCACACTTAAATTTCAAAATATTACCACCTTTAATGCTGCGTCAAGTACTGACACGACAGTTGTAAGTATGGATCCATGGTGCCAACGCCATATGAAAGGTGAGGGAGAGTTGGACTGCTAGCTGCTGAAGCCTGTTTTTCATTTGCCACATGTTTGCATATCTGCAGCGTGAGTCACTCCCTCAGTTTATCCTGTTTATTTAAACCCGTTTGAAAGTTGTGTACGGGCTCCAAGCAGACCGGCCCTCTGCAGCGACGAGAGGGGACTTGTGTGATTCTGTCTAGACGAGGTCTAGGCTAGTTTGTCCAGTAGACTGCATGTTAGCACGTTGTGCACCCCTTGTAGTATTTTCATGGTCTGGCTTGGTTGGCAAGCCTGAGGGCAGCCAATAGAAAGAGTGGAACTGCATGACTTACCATTTGCTCCAGTTTTAGTCTGTTGTTTCAGTTTCTACATGAAGAAGCCTATCTCTGGATTGATCAACACAATATTTTTCTGTTTCTTTTGACATTTTAATATAATTTAGATAAAGATTTATGTTTATGTATGGCACCATTAGTTTAGTATGTGACCGTCCCATATGGAAAATATCTTTGGACTTCTGTTGTTAAATGAAAAGTAAATTGTTTAATAACTGTTTCTTTTTGCCTTTTACTTAAGCTCAAGAACATTATTGGAAAAAGAAAAGACAGAGTTCCTAAGGACAGCATGGAGGTGGGTAGTTACATTACCATGTTATGACCTTGTAACATCATTACTTACCTACAAAGCATATAAAAAGATAGTGGTCCTTTGAAAATGTCAGCTGTCAGCATGACAAGTGTAAAGCCCGGCCATTACAGGGTTTTTATGAAAGATACATGATCATCCTTCATATTCCCTGCATGTTGGGACTTGGAAATTGCCAAGGCAGAAAATGTTGAAACTTGTCCTATTACAGAAACTGGCAGGGGAGGAGGGAGACAGCGTGAACACGACACTACAGGCCTTCTTCTTTGGGAGGAATGGAGACAAAAAGTTGCAGTATCAGGACTTCCATAAGTAAGGAGTGGTTCTTAACTACCAGGCGTTCGCCTCCCCTTGTCAGTATTCATTACTCTGCCTTGCCAAATGAAGTCAGTAACGTTTTAGATGTTTTTCCATTTTTTCCCCTCATCTGACATCACATGGCCATTGTATCAGTATCCAAAGCAACATCATTCATCATTCCATTTCTAGTAAACCATGTCTGTTTTCCAGGTTCATGGAGGACCTGCAGGCTGAAGTCCAGGAGATGGAATTCCTTCAGTTCTCCAAAGGCATGGACACCATGCGAAGGGAAGACTTTGCCGAGTGGCTGCTGCACTACACCAACGAGGAAGACAATGACGCCTACTGGGAAAACATGAGGAAGAGGATCCCCGCAGGCGAGGTACAAACGCCGGAGTGGTAAATGATTCCAAGACAGCAGATGAAATGAAAATGCTGTAAAACCATTACAAGTGACCTACAAGTGAAAATTTTCTCTTGTAGAGCATCACATTCGATGAGTTCAAAGCCTTCTGCCTCTTCACCAACAATCTGGAGGATTTTGCCTTTTCAGTGAAAATGATCAGTCAGGCAAATCGTCCTATAGGAATGAGTAAGGCTTCTCTTGCCATTTTCATCTAACCTCTTATTGCTATGAAGACATTTGCATTGTCTTCTCGTCGATACAGTACCAGTGTTCTTTTTTCTTGTGTTCCATGCAGCCCAGTTTAAGCGAGCTGTGAAGATTGCCACGGGCCACGATCTGTCAGAGAACGTGTTGGATACGGTGTTTAAAATCTTTGATATGGATGGAGACAACTGCCTGAGCCATAAGGAGTTCATCGGCGTCATGGAAGACAGAGTGCTGCGGGGTCTGAAGGTGAGGAGTTAATCCATCTTGCAAGACCTTTACACTTTGTCTTCGTAGATGTAGATAAAATAGCTACTACGCTGCAAAAAATGTACATTTCAACAAGTCATTTAATCTTGATTCCTCAAATCTTATTTTTGTTTAGAGAAAAACAAATGACAGCAGAGTGAGATAGTTTCACTTGCTTTTAAAATACTAGAACTCTTATCTAAGAGAGTTTTATCTAAAATTATCTTCCCCTATTTTTTTTGCAATAGAAAATGAGATTATCTCACTCACTGACAGTTTTTCTTTTATTTTAAGAATGGGATTTTAGGGCTAAGTGCAAAATTAAAATAGTACTATTCATTTTGAAGGCATTTAACTCATATCAGATGGTTTTAAGATCTAAAATATTTATATACAGTACTTTTATTTGTGCATGCCACAATATTTGAACAAACACTAAAGAAGCCTCAGGTTAGTTTTGCTTGAGCTGTGGATTCCTCTCTGACTGGATTTTCCACTTGACAATTAATTCCAGTGCTGTTAGATATGATAAATTTGATGCTGTCTTGCCCTCAGGTGCAGCCTCAGCACGGCTTCTCTGGCTACTGGAAATGTGTGAAGCAGGAGACCCTGAAAGGAGCTCAGGAGGCCCTGCGGGACACCGGATCCCCCTTCTGAGGCGCTGCAGTGTTTTGGGACACCTGCAGCTTCGGTGTCTGATCGACCATCGCTCAAACCACTGCTCCGCTTTGTATTTTATAACTAAAGCAGTGGTCTGAACAAGCGCAAACAAATGCAAGGAGGGGATTCACACCACATTCTATGCACAAATGTTTACAGGCCAACATGTCTATGGGAATATATGTGAGATTAATATGTTGTGCTGCAGTATAAGCCTGACAACTATGGGTTTGCTTTCTGCGTTTACACTTTTTTCTTTTCTTCTCAAGATTTAAACATAGCATGGTGTGGTGTGCTGATCTTTGTAATTGATCACGTCATGCATTTTATACTGAGTGACTCATCATTCTTAATTTTGCACTGTGAACACATTTTGTTACTCACATGCAGTGTGTTTACAAAACAGGTTAACTGTGGTATGGAGTTTTGTGCAAAAAGGCAATATCTATGCATACACAGCATGGCTGCAAATTATTTGGGGTTCATGTAATGTTTGGTGTGTGGGTTTTTTTTTATATCAAACTGTAAAAATAAAGTTTTATTTTAAAATGTGCAATATTTGATGTGTGTGACAAGTTTTTGGAGGTGAAACATTTTAATATTCAAATCAGCAAAGTAAGACAGCCATTAACTACAATAACTATTCTGTAATTTATTATAGAGTTGACCTCTTAAAGATCACATGGGTATGTGGGTTAACCATTGAAGATTGTGGTGCTAATTATTTTACCATATATATAATCCAAAAAGTAAATATTAGACAAAACAAGCTTACTTTTGTGATAGATGATGAAATTAGTGACTGATGCCAAGGTTATCAGTGAATACAGCATACACAGCTACAATACAATAAAATTACATAGAGCATGAAGCCATCTTTGGTCTTCTTATCACTTACTATAAACAAATACATATAAATTTGTATTGTATCAAAAATAGAAATTACATAGCCATTGAAAGTAAATTCACATTTTTGACATACAATATATGTAATAAAGGAGCATACCTAGGAGACAATGTGTGATTACATTTTTCAAACCTTGGCTTTTAAGGACCTAATGGTTTTTGCCGTATTTTGGACATTCATTTATTTTTCAGTTCAAATATTTGCATGATTTTGTCACACCATGTACTATCAATATCGGTGTCATTCATTTGTAGAGCACAGTATGCAACTTATGTAATAGAAACACAAATGAAAAAAACAAAACAAAACAAAAACAGATTGTCATTCTTAAAACACACCTGTGCTTTCGATCCTGGGCATTTAAAACAAGGCCTCGTGAAAAGCCTCTGTCTGTTGCATTGGACACAGGAGATTTCTTCAGGACTCAGGGAATCGGTCTGAATGTACCAACCAACACCTCACAAGTGAGCCGAGCCCTAACAAATAGACATGTGTCCCTCTCCTCAAAAGTGAGTCTTGTGTCTTTTATAAACGGTGTTTCTGTAGCTGTCCTGGGGTTCAGGGTTATTCTGGGTTCTCACTGCAGCTCAGAGGCGCGCGCACTGAACTGCAGCCGAAGTGGACCTCTGGGTGAGAAATCAGGGAAGTGCTTTCAAAGTGTTTGATCCACTGTGGAGGAAGAACAAAAGTGTAAGAATGTGGGAGTATTTTGTTTTGTTTTGTTTTTGTTTACTATAGCATACAAAAACAGTACTGAAGGGCTGGAAAGTGCGGTTATTTTTCTAAAACGAGAAATCACTACTGACTAGCTGTTTTTTAGTCATTCTGCAGATCATCTGCATGCCTGGAGCTCAAAGCATGTGCTGTAAAAGTACACCAAACTGATGCATTCAGTACATTATTAGGATACAGTCCTACATTAATTAGCCTGTGCCAAAGAAATAAGAGTTTAAGCCCTGATGTGAGGCTGATACATCAAGATATATGGGCATGAGTTAATTTATGGAACTGAGTTTTGAATTGGCGACTGCTAGCCATGACTAATGGTAACAAGTTTTTTTTCTTAAAGCACTGTTTTTCTCACCTTATACAATGCACTGTCCTTACATACCCTATCCTTTGTAAATAGTTTTGTAAATGGCATAACTGTGAATGAGGAGTCCTTGGTTCTGTCTGGGCTGCATTACTTATTGTACCTAAGTGAAAACTGATTCTTGCTCTTTGCTTCTCTTTATTTGGAAGTTGCACTGTATTATTGATCCAAGCTGCTGACCTGTGCACCTTTAAGTTTTTGAAACTCAAACCAGCTCTTTCCAATTTTACATTTTCCTACCACTCCCTGACCTCCAAATCACTGTCAGTGGAGAAATTATAGAAGTGTCACTTGATGCTGTGACAGACTGGGTCCTTGTTTTATTATAGGCTTTTCATAGGGTTGATCATGTACACAAAACACTATTAAACTGTCCCAAAAAAGGAATTACATGGTTTGGGTGGATATTCACATTACAGGGCAACAATGACCAGTTTGCTACATTAAACAGTGTAGCGTCGGCGTTTTGTTCCATTACAACCCAAGTATTGTGTGTGAATGTGAACCACAAACATTTATTAGCTAGGGAAAAAATGTCTTACATTCAAGTTCTGTCTATTTACAGTGTTCTTAGTTGTGTGTAACAGCCAACAACAAACAAACAAACACACACACACACACACACACACACACACAGGCTGATGAGCTAATGTTGGTGAAGATAATGTTTAATGTTTATGTCACTCAAGGATACATGGAGGGTAACATTATTATACATACTGCCAATTGTAATTCTGAACTTCAGCCATTATGACATTGAGCCTCCCTTGGCCTTACACCTTATTACTGTGCTGCCACCAAGAGGTGCATTTGCATGTTGTTAATGCATACAGGAGGCAGAGTGGGTTTAAATGCCTTTTACAGTAAGCAGCATTAACATAATGACTTGTTTCCGAAAACTATGCTCTCAATATATTATTGCCAGTATCTCCTTCAGCTTTTTTGTATTACAGTGCATCTCTATGATGATTCTGTCGTGACTACACTTTGCTAGAAATTACACAGTATGAAGTTTGACAGTAATGAGTACAGTGCCAGCTTTAAATGACCATTCTGCTGCCACTGAGTTTTAAAATAGAAATGAAAAACTTAAAGCAGTTTTTTTTTACCCTTGTATATAATACAGTGAGAAAAAATCTGCAGGAAGAATATGTTTTTATAGCCAGGGGCATGACGATTCAAAGGGTTGATAATGGAGATTTGGATTTGTTACCCAACCATGCACTGCCTCAAGATAATATCAAGTCACAGCTAAATCTTAATAGAAGAAAACAGGCCAAAAATATAGCCTGATGATATTTACTGTTTGTGAACCCGACTTTTTGAAGCCACTACATTTGGGATTTTTTAACACATCCTTCAGTTTTGAGCTGTCCAAATACTTTATGACACTGAAACTTGGGGGACCAAGAAAAATGAGCTGTTATTTTTCTTAATCTGAGACAGGCTGATAATAACCTGAAATTAGAGGTGACAATGAGCACTTTGACTTCATAGTCTGTCTCATGTCAGACCGCCGGCCCCTTCCAGGACAGCTGCATCCCAGATCACTCGCATCAGCTGGTAAATGAAAGGTGTTAGTCCAAGAAAAACAGAACATGCACGTTTCCTCATCATCTTACCATTCACCACAACAGGACAGAGAGGTCAGGGGTCGCTCTCCTTCTTTACTGTCACGTCTCCATCTCCGGCCAGGATCGTGGAGATCTCTCCCTGCATGAAGGCCCAAGGCACAGTGGATCCAGCCAGGGGACAGCGCTCTCCACTGGGGCAGTACACCTCCCCTCCTGGGCCTTGGCTGCGAATGGAGCCTCTGGTACAGGGGAAGCAGAACTTGTGGTGCGGGACAGAGGGACACTGGACGAAATGAGTGTCCTCCAGGCGCTCTCGGCAGAGGGTGCAGCAGAGCAGAGTGCCCTGGGCACCACTCGCAGACTCCCCGGCACTGGCGCTACTTGGCCCACCTGCACTT
>OMKZ01001097.1:0-10715 GCA_900302535.1 Neoniphon sammara
AATCACAGATTATCAGTGGAAGGGCTGAGACTGATGTTCTCATGAGAAGTTCAGAAGTTGATAAATGACAATCACAACTTCAGGCGCTGAAATATTTTTCAAAACTTAATTATGGGAAAAAAAGACAGAATTATATAATATGAAAAACAATTGTTATTAATTGATATGGTCTTTTTTAATCTACAGTACTTTATGAAATATATTTTATCCAACTACAAAGGAATCAGAAACACTGAAACAGATAACTGATATCTGGGTGTTCTTTGAGACAGAAGACAATTGTACTCGGCAGTACCTTCACATATAAGTTGCATATGTTGAACTGACAATGCTTTAGGTGCTAAATCAAAAGTGAATTCACTGAATTACTGAATGCCTCATAGTGTTGTACTATTTTTCTAACTAGTGTTTAAGGTGAAGAGTGGCTGAAGCTCAGGAGCTTCGTCATGCTTTACGGCTACCACCACCACTAATGCTTAATATCATGTCTGCTGGTTGCAGGGAGTCATGGATAAGATCAGGTTGAAGATCCAGAGGCTGGAGAAGGCTATCCAGGGACAGAGAGAGGGCTGCAAAGAGCCGTGCAGCACCAAATGTCCCATCCCAGTGGTGTCTGGTAAGTTTGTTTGGAACCGGGAAATGAGAAAGAACATAGTCTATTTACTGCATTGTGGTTCCAATAACCAGAATGTTAAATTACTATACAAAGTGGTTAATTCCAATAAACAAAATGTTTATTGAGAGCATAATAAACTAACATTTTGTTTAATGGGAGCATATGTGTAGACTCCACTTTCTTTCATAATAAGCTATATTAAATTAACATTTTGCATAATGAATTTTGTTTATTGGGAACAGGATACAGTGTTGAGACTCCACAGTTTTAATAATAAGTTATAGTGAGCAAATGTTTTGCATAATAAATGAACATTTGTTTATTGGGAGAATAATACTGTGTGCAGCCTCTGCTTTCTTTTTTGTTTGGTCTTGCACCTGTTTGTTTGGAGGTTTGTGCCTGGCTGTGCATACACTCAGCCTCTCCTTTTAATTTGGGAAATGTAAAAAAACAAATGACTATTTGTGTATATTTGAGCACTTTTTCTGTTGTGGTTCTTGAGTGAAGACAAAATATCTAGACACAAAACACAAAACAGACAGTTGTAGTAGTAGCAAATGCATTGCATCTCATTCTGCATGTAGTACATTTAGCTGTGAATCAATCTACACCTACTGTATGCTACTCTAAGGATGATTATGCATCTGCCTCTACATTATCTCGATACTATGGATGTTCACTTTTCTCCTCTGTAATCCAGGTAAGGAGTGTGAGGATATCTATCGTCGTGGAGGCAGGGACTCACAGATGTACATGATCCAGCCTGACCCCTTCTCCCCTCCATACAAGGTCTTCTGTGATCAGACCAGCCAGGATGGAGGTGAGCAATGAAAAATACTCAATATGCTCTGTTGTTGGTTTCTGTCTGCCTTATCTATGTACTAATATCACCTATTGATATCCATCTGTTTGTAGAAATCTTGTGTAAATGTGTGTAAAACTGCCACGTATGTAATTTGGAAAGTAACAATTTCAGTGTTAATCACCTTCTGTGTTTTGATGAAGACAATACTAAATGGATTTTACTTTGCTAAATAAGGAAGCTTCCAGTTTCAAAATCCTTGTATTTGCTGCTTACGTCAGTACGTTTAATTTTCCTGCAAGAAATGGGTATTGCGAAAGAGAGTTTGGGGGTAATTCATTACTTTTATGAGGTACACCAGCAGTACACAAGCAGTTCAGTTTAAAACAAAAGAAAACCAAGTAAATCAAGGGATCAACTTTATTTCCATAAACACAAAGGTATTTTTTTTGGTGCTGCTGTTGCGTAAACCCCTCTCTCTCTCTCTCTCTCTCTCTTTCTTTCTCTCTGTCTCTCTCTCTCTCTCTCTCTCTACAGGATGGCTTCTCATCCAGAACAGGCTGGATGGCAGCGTGGACTTCGGCCGTCGCTGGGACGACTATCGCCGCGGTTTTGGCAACATCGCCTTCGACGTGGGCAAGGGTCACTGTGAGACTCCCGGTAAGACGTTTGATTTAGGAAACAGGAGATTTTTTTTTTTCAAAGCAGGATCAGTTTACACTGAGCTGGTAGTAGCCAAAGTGAGGGAATCCCCTACATGAAGTGTATAAATACACTGTCTGTCCACCACAAGTCACCAAGACAGCTTCAACGCTCCTTTGATACCACAAGAGAGTGAGCTCTATTGGAGCAATGCCACACCCTAAGCATGATGGGACTTTTCTTAAGCATTTCCCTCCATCATTACTCCAGCAGTTTGTGGCTAACTTTCCTCTCTCCCTCGTCATGTGACAGGTGAATACTGGCTGGGTAATGACCGCATCAGTCAACTGACCAAGATGGGCCCCACTGAGGTCCTCATTGAGATGGAGGACTGGACAGGAAGCAAGGTGAGTCCCTGATGTTTCTATTTCTTCCCTTAATGGTGATTTAAGTTGAGTTTTTTAACTGCACAGGTACCTACCAACTGGACCGTTTAACCTTTAGCCTAACTTAACTTTTAAGTTACCTTGTTTGTTATGTTACATTTAAAAATACATTATTGTCAATATTTAGATCCATGCCATACCAACATCATAATTGGATATATTATATTAGAAATATCCCATAATTGACTTTAACATTTTATTCATCACTTTATTCACACAGTGTAGCCTATATATCATTTTGGAATGAAGCTCCATGCATTAATGAGATTAATTACCATCATCATTTAGGTCCACGCTCGGTACCAACAGTTTACCATCCAGTCAGAGACATCCAACTACATACTGGCTGTGAACGGTTACTCTGGTACTGCTGGCAACAGTTTCCTGGACGGATCCAATGAACTGTTTGGTGAAAACCGCACCATGACCATTCACAACGGCATGATGTTCAGCACCTACGACAGAGACAACGACAACTGGTAGGTCTGCGGTGTGTGTGTGTGTGTGTTAAAAGAATTTGTCGTGTGGGAACATGTGCAAATGATGATTGTCAAATACAAATAGTGAAATTTTTCACACCTCATTTTGGAGTAAATGTCTACACATCTAAGGTCTCTTCTATCTCTGTGTTTGCCTGAACCACCAGGATCCCCGGCGATCCCACCAAACAGTGCTCCAGGGAGGACGGAGGCGGTTGGTGGTACAACCGCTGCCACTCGGCCAATCCCAACGGCCGATACTACATGGGCGGGGCCTACACAAAACAAATGGCCAAGCATGGCACAGATGATGGCGTGGTGTGGATGAACTGGAAGGGCAGCTGGTATTCCCTGAAGACCATCAGCATGAAGATCAAGCCTTACTTCCCCCCACAACCGTAGCACACACACATGTAGCACATACTGATAACTGGCAAAATAAAGGTGACGCCAAAGTGTCCAAAACAAGCTGCCAGAATAGCTTCAAAGCTCTTTGGCATTGATTGTAGGAGTTGATTTGGGAGTCAGTTGGAGAGATATCATGCCCTAAACATAATGGGATAATGATTTTGTTATCATCCTAGGTAGCAAACCTGCTGTCAATATTTGTATTATTCCTCGTTTACTCATGCTTTTCCTTTATTTTGCCAGTGAATTCAGTGTTGAGGGATTCACACTCATGCACATACAACTGACAGGGAATCTGGAAAAAGTGTCTGCTGTGAAAGGGATTAAGAAATCAAGACAGGAGGAAAAATATATAAATATATAAAGAAAAAATGTGTGTTGAAGTTTTTGCAGGTGCTAAAATGCTATAAAGTGTTTTCTTTCCTACAAAAGCAGAGCAAAGATATATCAAAAAATAATAAAGAGAAAAGTGAAGTATTTGAAAAATGGTGTAACGTGAGATAAAATGTTCTCCACACAATACGGGGAGAGAGCCTGTGATTGTGAGTGAATGTGATGTGATCTGTCTCCTCTCGCTGTGTCATGTCGTTCAGTGTGCACTGCTAGGACGAGTTGACCCCAACTGTCCTCCGCTACTCAATAAACACATTGAGGAACCTACTTTCTGTCTACTCTGGTTGTCATTTCATTGTGTATTATATTATGGGAGGGTGGCTCTTTGGTTAGAAAAACAGTCCAATAAACAGAAAGTCAAAAGTGATATTTCCATTCCTGTTGAAGTGTCCTTAAACCAGATACTGAACCTGCTATCTGCAACTTCAGTTTAATGTTTTTAGTGAAAAACACACAGAGAACTACCAAAAATAAACATATCATTGAGTAACATACAAAGAAATTTGGTTTAAATACGTCCTTGACTTCATATGCCCGCGACAACTAAGAATCAACCACAATACAGCTGATTATTCCACATAAAATTTAAAGGTTTTCCCTTCATTATAAGAAGTCAAACGTACTATCCATTAGTGCATAAATAAAGCGATCACAAACTGTGCATCAGGTGGAGAGGAATAAGACAAGCATAAGACAAGTTATATGCAGAAGGGAGGAGTCTATGACCAATTACTCACAGTATATTTTTATTACTGATCTGTACATTTACAAATAGCAAGATAGTTGTAGCTAGATAATCAGACAGTAGATAGATAATCAGAAATGTGGGCCATGTATCTGGGAAATGGGTGCATAATGCACAAAGTGTTTCCTCTGCTTAATAATGAAGAAACTAAAATAAATAATGTACCATACAAAGAATGAGGAGTGTGCTCTCTGTGTCATGAAGGTCTAATGCCAATAAAATTTGTAAAGGGGATGAAAGATGTAAACTGTAATAAGCATTTCAAGGTCATTATGGCTTTTACAGAGTAGGTAGCAAAATGTGTACTGTCCTATCACGTTTTTATATAAGTGCCCTTTATTTTTAAAAATTTTGCCTCTAGTCAATGGCTGTGCAGGGCAGCAAAACAAGACCCAAACATAATAAGTATTTTGTACTGAATTTTGCAAATGTTAACAATTTTGTTCTTCAGTATTTATATTGCTGAAGCTTTTGGTGCATTTCTTTGTAAACATTTTTTTTCTTTTTATATTAGGAATAGGTGCTGAATCTACCTGCTGACTGTTGATCATTGTTTCCCCATATGCAACTTGTAGGCCAAATTTTAAATGTCACTACAAGGCTTTTGGATTTATGATTTGTGATGTTACTGATTCGACAATAAACAGTATGGGGCTAGGAATAGACAGGTTGGCAGGTCTTACCACAGTGACTGGGCCTTGTTTGCTGCACACAACATGTTGTAAAGCACTTCATTAACATATTTGGTTTAACATCACCTCATATTTTTCATATTTTGTCCACTACTTGTTTTCTAACCCAAGTTTGCTGTGTTGGTTGTATTGGACTCTAAGCCTTTGGCTTCAACTCGGTATGACTTTGCTTATCTCTTTTTGACCTAGTCCACTCCTCTGAGTAATCACCCCAACAACTCTTCCCGTAACTCATTGATTTGTTTGTTTTCTTTATGAGTAACTCTTTTTGCCCTTCTGAAACTGTCACGCATTTGTCCTTTTGCAACTTCAGCCTCTTGTTCCAGTTATTTGGAGACCATATTTAGTTAGCGATTAGCTATTCTGTTTTGTGGTTTCTATTATAATGAATGTGAGGACTCTTTCACGCCCATGGGCGGCAGAGTCATGAACAATTACAAGGGAATGACACGGTAATAACCAGTGTTTAAGAGCAAGCTAGCAAAATTGCTAGCTCCGTTTTATAAGAGGTAACAAGAGTCGGCATAGCAACCATTTTCAGTTTTGATAAAGAACCGTCAATCAGACTTGATTGAAACTACCTGTTCATTGTCTTTATAACCTTTTAGCACAGTATTAAACCACGATGAACGGGTAGCTTCAACAAATCTGATTTCCTTCTTCTCTCCAGAGTAATCCTCTAATCCTCAGTTGAGGACTTTCATTCCAGGTCTGGAGCATCCAGAAGTTCCATATCTAAAGAATCCTGCAGCAGCTCTTCCAGAACGATCTGGTTCTGTTTGATGTCCTCAAACTGGGTCAGCAGTTCTCTCTGAACCATGGGGATGGTTCTATACTCTTCGGACGGCGCGGGGCCGACATCTAGAGGCTGCAGCTTGATGTGTGGGATGTCTGCGGGAGGCGAAGCAGACTTCCTTCTCTGATTCAAAGTCTTATCCAACTGGTCCATGTGGGCTTGCAGGGTCTGATAGCTGGGATGGTCAACGCTGAACGGCAGGGCTGAATGGCAGGACCCACGGCAGGCTCGCAGCTTGATGTCAATGTCCACCTGGCAGAGCACGCGAAATCCATGTGATCAATAAAGCATACAAATGTCCAGTGCTAATAACAAAAACCCACAAAGAACTTCTAAGAACCACAAAGTACAACCAAGTACCACAAAAGTTCAGCAAAGAAATGCAAAGTTTGGGTGCAAGTGAATTGGTTTATAATGTAAATTATTAATTTGGAGGCTTCAAAAATGGGGGAACTATTTTCTTAAAGTAGTCCCTTTGTTTTGGAGGCAATGGGGCTCGAATAAACATTAATAATGATTCAGTGACAAATGTGCATCCTTCCAGACATTTTTTCAGCTGTGGGTTGGCACTGATCAGTAAAAAGTAGCCTGAATGTACGTCTGCAGAAAGCTTGTGTCAGGACTTTCTCTTTTTGACCCCTCCTTGTCATTCCTCACCTCTTCTCGGTACATGTCCTCCATCTGTTTCTGGACTTTCTCACGCAGTTCCTTGAGGTGCCGTGACAGCTTGGACATTCGTTTTCGCAGCGATGTGAGGTTCCTGGCCAGTCCCTTGGCTTGCTCCACGAACTTCAGCTCTGACACTGGAGAACAAGGAAAGGGCAGAAATGGTGAATACACACAGTTGTTTCTTTATCAACATTATTCTAAAGCCTCTTTTTCTTTCTTTCTTTCTTTCACCAATAAAACCAAACCCAGACAGAGACGCTCACCATATCTGTTGACTATGACTCTTCGGTTTGAGTTGTAGATGTGTGCGGTCGTCATCATGGACTTCTCGGCAGTGTCTTTGTACATCTCCACCTTCTCACACACCTTCCTCAGCCTGCTCTCCACCTCGCTCTCCATCTGTGACATCAAACCCTGGAGTCTGCAGCCAGAGGGGCATTTAGAAACCTTGGCAGAGAAGAGGATGGAAGGATTTACTTGTGTATGCCTGAGTGTATGCACCAGGGTTGCAGAGTACAAATATATTGGGTGGCTTTTAAAAAAATTAGATATCAGTTATGTTGACCTGTTATGATATCATGGATGTTCATGCACAGTTCTTACCCAGTCATCATCTGAACACAGAGCGTAGCGTGATTTAGCGGGACATGCTCTCCTGTCTCTGTATGTGTGACTGAGGGATTGTTGGCCATCTTGAGTCTGCTGCTTCAGCTTCATACACACTGGGAACAAAACAAACAAACCTTGCAAATAAAAGCTGTAATTCATGTGAAATCACAGTGTGATTATTCTCAATGATTTTCACTTTGACTTTGACCATTTAACTCTTACAACTGGTTGATTGTAATATTAGTTAGTGTTACTGTGTTCTTTCACTATAAACCACTCTGAATGAAAACATCACTTAAATGCCTAAAATATAAATGTATATATTCACAAAGGAAGTCAACAATTGTATTTCACAGAATAAACACAATTTATTTAAACGCGCAGGAAATGTTACAGTCCTTCCACCTATATCCATTTACTTATACATGAGAATAATCAAAGGTAATGGTCGTAACAGTCTATGTTTGACTATGTAAATAAAACTTTATGCAGACTTGTTGAAGCTGAGTGTTTTTTTGTTTGTTTGTTTCAGAAGAAGTCAATTTAAAAACTGTATGTGTTACAGGTATGGTGCATTCATCAAAATGTATTTACCAGTTAACAGCTACCCAAACTGGGTTTTGGTAGAAAACATGCAACCTAAAATTTATCAAGAAATATTTCAAAAATTCAAATATCCTCTAATCAAAGCCTAGCTTGACTTTGATGACAACCCATCACATGTACTTTACTTCTATGCTTTTGTCAAAGTACAGATCAGTTTGTTTTGCCCACACAGTATATATCATTTTGGAAGGAAAGTCCTCTATTGTGTATTTGTTGATAAATATTAAAGAAAACTGAAACTGAATTTAATCAGTATTACAGTTTGTGGATTTTTTTAATCCAAGATATAAATATTTAAATAAATATTCAAATATAAATATCCAAATAAATATCCAAAAAACACAAATAAACAGAAGTAGCTGAAGTGAACATTAATCTTTATTGACAGCTGAGTAATTGGTTTTGCACAGAGGTCACTGTGGTTATTTGAGCAACAGGGAGAACATTCTGGAACACTGGTTAGGTAATTCTAGAACATCGATCAGGTCAATGGCATTTACAGACAGGACTGACACAGAATAAACAAGAAAGAAAAAAGAAAACAAATATGGCAACACACTGACACTGTTTGACAGGATTTTGAAATCCCATAATGATTAACGAACAGATCAATAATCTACAAGGTCTCTACTTCACCCTTGATCGTTTTTGCTTCTTTTTGTTTGATCATGAGTTCAGTCCTATTTGATTCTCTCAATTTCTCCACCGATCCAGACCACTTTGCCCAGTTTTCTGCAAGGGTTAGGAGTTTTTTCCCCATTGGGTCCTTCCATACTAAAAAAGTATAAACTCATTGTTTTTGCACTTTAGATAAAAGCATCCAGTGGATGGACTTTGTTGTTATCTTATAATTTCCCTTTTTCTCCTATCTCCTTTTTCCATCTTAACATGACTTCCCTTCAAAAAGCTGCAGGTCGAATGAACATCCTAACAGTCTTGAGGCTGTAATCGTCTGGTTTGTACGTTAGCCACACTATTCCATTCTCAATCTCATAAGGACTGTTGCTGCCTGGGTCGTACTGGCCTTTGTAATAAATCCCGTTCAAGTTAGCCGATTGGCAGTTATTGTACCACCATCCGCCCCCGTACATCTCGGCGCAATTCTCCTCCCACTTATCGGTGTCTTTGTCAAAGGTGCTGAATTTCATCCCATTGTGAGATAGAAAAGACCCTAAACTGGGGTGTCCCCTCACAAGAGCATCCCCAGCATCCCCTGTGTACCCAGAAACATGTAGTGGGAACCCCTCAGCCTCCGAGCCCACCTTGATCGTGTACTCAGCACTAGCCCTGCCCCCTTCCCAGTCCTCAAGCTCCACCCTCAGCATGGTTTCGCCCTGACTAGTCAACAGGTGGAGGTTCTTGTTGCCTAGCCACACATTCCCCTTGCCCTGTGCGTTGACCGAGCCAAACCCGTCGCGGTACTCGGCCCAGGTGCGGTTGAAGCTCAACGCCTCACTCTCTCTCTGCTGGACTAACATCCACCCACCCATAAGCCCCTCCTGCTCACAGTAAACCTCCACTACCTCTTGGGAGTCCAAGCCGCCAGATTTGACCTTAAACAGACCGCTTGTTTCCCCTTTCAGGTGTTTCGACTGGATGTCAGCACAATCTGCAAACAGAGAGGGGCACACCGGGGACTCTGAGTTAGCTTGGACGGGCTTGTTCTTTGGCTAAGGGCTAAGTCACTTTCCTTGCCTAAAATGCCTAAAACATACAGCAATGTCTGCTCTAGATCATCAAAAAAAGAGAGGGAAAAAATGATCAAGGGTGAATAAATAGATCTTATTTCAGATCTATTTATTATTTGTCTCTAGGAGTTTAGCTGGAATGTGTGGAACAAGAGAAAAACAATTCTTATCCAGTTTTTTATATAATGCCAGCATTTGTTTAATTCTCTTCCATATTACAAGATGATCAGAACAATGAAGCATAAACATCCCAAAATTGTGCTCATGTTCTTTGGTTTCCATGAAGTTTCTTGGATTAAACTACAAACATGTTTGGTCATATCTTATCAAATATGTGTAAACTGTAGATCTTAACATGCCTGCGCTCAGTTACATCATATCCTGAACATAAATTCTAAAAATAGTTTATAAACAGCAACAAACTGTCATGATCTCTGTTCGCTTCTTGTTTTGGTACATAGGGCTAGCTAGAAAGCTGGCTGACAATAAAGCAGGTTGTCTATCTGACTGGCTGCTTCCGGATCTATTGAAAGTTGTTTTTCAAATTTATTCCAGGTCTGATGTTGTGGTACCTGTTCCCACATAATCGGCCTGCCGCTTGATGTGCGTGCTCTTCACAGTGCGGGCGTGGAAATCAGGAACGTCGTCCTCAGCGTTGTCCGTCATGAATGCCCCGAGGTCCAGCCCGACGTCAGAGCCGAATGGATTTACAAACCCGGTCTTGGAATCGCTTATGGCCCCCTTCGTATCACTGCTATGGAGGACGGTTTTGGTGGTTAAAGAAGAGGACGAAGAGGAGGAGGACGCGTGGCTGAGGGACGGGAAGAAGGTGCCCAGTCCTCCTTTGGTGAGGTCTGTCATTCCCTCGCACCCGGGGCCTCCCTCCATCACCTCCCGTGTCCTCTCCTCTGGTCCGTTCGGTGTGTGGACGATGGTCGTTTGGACCCTCCTGGTGCAGGACACATGGGATGTGGCTGGCTGGTTCAGGGTTTCAAACCCACCACTCAAACCGTCAAATCCACCGCTGTTCCCGTGTCCCCCAAGCACCGTGATGGACTTTGAGGGCCCAGATGAGGATGAAGAGGAGGAGGAGGAGGAGGAGGAGGAGGAGGAGGAAGAGGAAG
>OMKZ01001099.1:0-10560 GCA_900302535.1 Neoniphon sammara
TCCTCATCACATGACGTCATCATAGTAATGAGAGAGGCAGTGCACAGAGATTTCTGCATAGAGATTTAGGCAATTAATACTTTAGAAAACTAACAGTAGCAGTAAAATTTTATTTCACTATGATGGTTAAATTTTACAAAGTAATCCGCAGTTCACGTGAATGCTGAACTGTGGGGGGGTAACATCCTCTTACCCTGAGCGATGAAGTTCTTCTCAAACTTCTGCAGGAACTCGAGGTAGAGCAGATCATCAGAAGTGAGGGCCTCCTCTCCCACCACTGCCTTCATGGCCTGGACATCCTTGCCGATGGCATAGCAGGCGTACTGGCAAAAAGTGGAAGAGGTGGATAGCAAGTTTAAGAATCTGCACTGAATAAATCTAAAACAAGGTTGACACACTACCACTTCTGATGCTGCATCCATGTCATATTGGGAAAAACAAAAGAAGGGATGACATCTTTAACTTTTTGAAGCATTCATGTGTTAGAATGCCCATATCCAAGACAGCGGTTTTAAGGGACAACTGTAGTTATTAACATCTTACCTTAATTTCAAACATAAACCAACCGCTAGCAGATATTGTTCACATTTCATAGTACAGTTGAATTTACTGTGTGGATAAAATTGATCATTTGCAAAACTATGCAATTCATGAGCTAACACTCATCAAAGAAGTTGTGCTTTGAGTGCTAGTCCTATAATCACCAAAGGTCTATCATGTCACCAGCTTCATCATTTATCTCTGTCATCTAGGCTTGAACAATTTATAGACTTGAGGTTTATTCAGACTTGACGAAACACAAATGAAGAGAAAAATCCTATGCCTAGGTGTTAGATGCATTATTCAAGTACAGTAGGTCAGAAACGTTACCAGCTGGTTGGACACATCAGCATGGTCCTTCCTGGTCATCCCCTCACCAATGGCAGACTTCATCAGACGGGACAGAGAGGGCAGCACGTTGATAGGTGGGTAGATCTGAATGAAAAGGATAATCTAGTTACTCATTATCACTGCAAATGTTAACTGAGACAAGACATGAGATGAAACAATTCTCTCAGACATAGGTTCAGGTGTGGCTGTAAGAGTAAATGGTTTACACACTGTATACATATCAACAGAAAGCTGAAATGTGAGTATAGTAAATACAATAATGTACAAATTTACTTTATATGACCCATAGTAGAAAACCTTTCTTTGTTGTATTTTTGCATTTGGTTCATTTAAAGTAACAATTCCCAATGACAATTACCTCATGCACTGGACAGATTTTGGCCACTTGCCACCGTGCGAGGTTATCAATTTTGGTGACCAAATTGATAACCTGGCCCAAATATTAACAGGGACCTGTGAATCAGTACCAGTTCCTGACCCCAAATTCAAGAAATGCTGCTTCAAAAGGAAAGGCTTAAAAGATCCCAGAGTGAATGACTTATGAACAATACCTGTCTGTTGTGCAGCTGCCTGTCAACGTAGACCTGACCCTCAGTGATGTATCCAGTCAGATCAGGGATTGGATGGGTGATGTCTGTGAGAGACAATAAAGAAGGGTTATTTTATTACTTTAAGCTTTATGAGCCCTAAATTTAGTGGTTGGAGACAGCAGCAGTGTTTAATAAAAGCTGACACAATCGCCTGCCTGTGGTACTGCAGTGGGGAAGTCCCGTTCAACTAGATAGGAGGAGGCTCTTCAGAAATGTTGCTATAGCAACGGAAAGCATCAAAAATGTCGCCTCTATCCATTTCTGTCCATTCAGACGCCTACACGAGCCATCAATGATTCACCCAAGCCACCAATGACTCATCCAAGAAACTGAGCCATTTGGGACAGAAAATAAAGGACAACCTTCATGAAAAAAATGCTACAGTATCAAGCAGATCAATAGGAGTGAAAACTCAGCAAATGGCAACTGTTTTCTATTGGACGTTGTTAACAGCATTGATTAACTGGAGAATAAAATTGTGGCAAAACACTGAATACCGAATGTTTAGAACATGTTTGGGAAGGAAAGGGTCACTTTTAAAGTTACTGAATACCAGCACACACAAAAATAATAAAAATAGTTCCAGTCCAAAACATACATTGTCTTCCAACCCCTATCACTACATGACATATATATTTATATATGAAGTGACAACCATTATTTTTAAATGAAGACAAGTAGAAACACAAGTAGAAATACAAAAACAAACCCCCCAGAAATATAAAACACTATTATTTAAAAATTTTAGAAAAAGCATGCATTAGTAATACATGTTAAAAGCAAGAATAACGATTGTGAAAATCATATTTCAGTCCAATTTAAAGCAACATTTTCCAATGTTTTGGGCAAAATACCCTTTTACCGACTTACCCAGACTTCGACAAGATGTTCGATACCATTTTCACCTCTGTGTGTCCACTGATTCAGTTCCGATGGGTAGCATTTCATGTTAGCTTAGCATAAAAATTGAAGTCTACAGGAATCATTAGCCTAGCTACGTCAAAAGTGAATAAATAAACCTCACAGCAACTCCTAAGCTGTCTTACTTACACAATATATCATGTGTATTTGAAATGCATGGCTTGGAATTAAAAAACAAAAAAAAATCGAGTTGTTTCAGGGGAAGTTAGATGGTAGGAACTATAACCGCTTGAAGACGTATTCTGCGGTTATTATTACCATTATCACCAGAGGCCAAGCAATGGTCCCGTTAAATAATAGTTAAAGTGCTGTAAATGATTATGAAACAATATTATAAAATAATGAACTTAATTCTGCAAAAGTCCAAAATAATATTCTGAAATTATTCCTACTGTCAAGCTAATAATAGCAACATAAATTAGTATGGTAAACTTTAACTGAAATAAGCCACAAATATATTGTGTATAGTAGGATTAAGGTTACAATCTGATCGACTTCAAACTTGGCAGGTGTAGGGCTATTGCTGAGGACCCAAGGAAGTGCAGTGTTGAGTGTGAAGTTGTTTGGATGAGCGGTTCTTGCGAAAGCTACAAGCTGCAATGCTGGAGGCCAAGCAATCCGCCTGTTCAGAGGCATGTTTTCAATGAGCACCGCACTAGTTCCTTTAAAATGCAGAAAGCCTTCATTCTAAAGCTATTGCTCTCACCATCGTTGGGCATGGTGAGGATGGGGATCTGGGTGATGGAGCCGCTTCTGCCCTCCACTCGGCCAGCACGCTCGTAGATGGTGGCCAAATCTGTGTACATGTAGCCGGGGAAGCCACGACGGCCCGGTACCTCTTCCCTGGCAGCAGACACCTACAGATAAACAAAAACAAGCATTTGCCTTTCAATTTTAAAAAGATCGTAGATCCTGGTACCATTTCAGAGTATGTTGTGATGTTTTGAATTTCCAAAAAGATTTTTAGGGTCAAGTGGCTATTCAGAGAAGGCTGGCAGAGATGGCTACTCTACTTGGAAAACCAATACATCATTTTTAACTTAAGCCTACTAGCAACACCAAATAAAAATGAAAATTAAGATATAAATAAATAAACAAAAAAAACAATTCTACCAAGCAACATTACTGCTGGAGAGTTAGAGATACAAGTGGTTAGTCTTTCAAACTGCCTCAGTGTCTTTCAGAAGAGGCAAACAGCAGGTTGGAGGTGTTACCATTTTGTTATTAGGCCCTTTAAAAAAAAATTACAAAAAGCAAATTGTTGTTCCAATAGTCCAGTGAGTTCAAAGGAGGAGGGAGACAGAATGCATTCCATTCATCCTTGGATGCAAAGGTTGATGAGGGGGCCAAACACTTGTGAACTGTGGATTCAATGCAAAACTCAACCTTCGAGCATGTGAATGGGAACTGAAGTTAAATGTTAATGTCCTCCCGGCTCTTTGCAAACAGTGAAATACCCAATGAGATACCTGAGTCTTAGCTGAGTCTTTATTGGTGCAGCACACATGTGCCAAGGTTATGGACAGCAAATGCAAGAAGGGAAACGCTCTTTCACATGCACCTACATACACGTTTTAAAAACCTGCATTGTGCTGCTGGCATATTGAGACAGCAAACTGTACGACATAAAAGGATTATTATAGAGGCATAAAAGAGAGAGTTAAGAGGGCATGACTCCTCACCACAAAGAGGAAGATAAAGGGGGGAAGCGGGGGGAGAAAACTCTTCTTTTAGAGCCAAGCTGAGGAGAATAATCAAGTTAAGGTATTTCCTACAAGGCTGAAGAACACATTATCCTCCCTTTCAGCAAAGGATACAAGACATTAGTGAGTCTAACGCCTATCTGCCAACCCCTCAGCAGAGTTCTGGCACTGGTGTGGGTTATGCTGACATGCTAATTTTGGTTACAATTAGAATCTATTATGATTA
This sequence comes from Neoniphon sammara, assembly GCA_900302535.1. Classification (NCBI taxonomy): domain Eukaryota; kingdom Metazoa; phylum Chordata; class Actinopteri; order Holocentriformes; family Holocentridae; genus Neoniphon; species Neoniphon sammara. The sequence continues at coordinate 4,332 of OMKZ01001099.1, forward strand.
GGATAATTATGTCTCAACTGCATCGTAGAGAGCTTATTATTGGATCTACAGGTCATAGTATTTTCTAAAACATACTCATGTTTAAAGAAGCATAGCTGGTTCATTTCAACAACACCCAACAACTGAATTCTTGTGAGGGGCCTGAGAATTAAGATCGTGCTTCAAGGGATGCTTTTGTGCAAAAATGTAATACAGGCGGTAGAAATTTGTAGTCTAATGTTTATCAAACCAGAGTGATTTATTCCACCCAGGCTCATTTAGTTTCTCCATTTACTACCAACAAGCAAATTGGGGTGTTCTAGGCAGGTTTTGAATATTTGAACTAACAATGATAATATAGCAGATATGCCCAAGGAAAGACCAGAGGACAAGACTAAAACAATGACACAAGAGTCATTTTAGACAATATACAGTTTGGTGCAATGTGCAAGTTAATCACTTCAGCATTGCTTAAAGTAATTAGAGGTATCTAACCTCTCAATTTGCAATTCTCGCACAATGCTAGCAGCTCAAAACTGATGTGATGCCAAAATGTCCACTGTATTCCTGTAAAGTGCTTTAAACATTCCCTTATAGCAAAATGGCAAGTGGCTCTGCCCTCATATTGTAGCAGTTCAAATTCTAAAGGCTCAACAACTGTAATAGGATTACATTTTTAATAACTTCATTCTATTTTTCCTCAAACCCAATGCATTGTAACCTTCTTCTGATTCCTAACTTTTCACCACTTCAGGATCAGTCAAACCAAGCCGAATATTGGCTAATTTATATCCAACAATGAAAGCGAAGTCATAGCCAAAACAAACCTCTGTATATCCAAGTTTGTATAACCAATTCACACATAGCACATTTGCTAGCCCTGCTCGTTAGCCTTCACCAAAAGAACTCAAGTGGCTAGGAACTGGTTCTTTAGCATTGCATAAGAAGCAAAAATAACCATAAAGGTGATTAGGTAAATACTGGCATTCTGGCCCCACAGTGCAATTATTGTCAGAGTGCTTAGATTATGTTGCACAAATTATCTGGAGTTAGTTACTGGTCAATTTCTGCCCTTAACTTGTTCCTGGACACTTCAGTTCTTTTGTGAAGGGCTGATACATCGCAGTGCTAGTAATGTTGCTGTGTGTTATGTGCGTGCACACTTCACTTGTTCTTCAACTGACATAAGGAGTAGATTATGACTACATTTTTGAGTAAACTGTTCCTTTAAGGCAACATAATGATGGTGGATGAACTGGACACTTTTAGAGCTTTGAAGTCAGTGTCACATAATGTGTTTTCACAAACTGTTCAGTAACTTGATCTGGTACCACCCCCCTAACAGTTAAGCATGGTAATAACATTATATTCTTTTGATACGTTAACATCGCTAGTTAGCAGGTGCTAACTACGCAGTGTTAATTGAAAAGAAACATGAAACAACTGCCCTCAAAGCCAGTTTACCATCAGCTTCAGTGATGGATGCAATCATCGTTGGGTTCCTTTTCGGAAACATTTATTCCTACTCTTTCAAAACAAAGTGAACTGGAAAAGTTTGAATGACTGTAATCAACGTCCCAATGTTGTGCTTGCCAGGCAGAAACATTGTTCTGCAAAATCACAGCAGTAGGGAAACAAGGTGGCATGAAAACCTGACTGGCTGTTGATGACCGATGACCGTGGGAAAGTTCAGCCGTAGCCAGCTTTTCTCAGTTGACAAGATCATTGCTTACACGGTCACTCAGCTCTAGTCGTCTTTCAGTGACACTCTAACACAGACACTCTTCAACAAATTTTACTTTACTAATGGTGGGCAATTTTGTTTTTTTTAATTTCTAGTGGGGGACTACATTGACCAGACTGACATCCAGAACTGGAACCAGATTTCTGTCGCATATGCATTACCGTTCCAAAACAGGAGGTTGAACAAACGGACAAATGTATGTTGGATATATAAAAAAATGTGAAAGGCAACAAGTCTATCAGAGATGAGAGATTACTTTGTGGTCGTACCTCTCTCAGAGCCTCAGCATAGGAGCTCATGTCGGTCAGGATGACAAGGACGTGTTTCTCACACTGGTATGCCAGATATTCTGCTGTAGTAAGTGCCAGACGAGGGGTGATGATACGCTCAATGCTGATTGGAGGAAAGAACATGAAAGTTAATCTATTTTGCACGAAGAGAGAAAATCAGTGCAGTGGGTGAACTTTGTTGTCGTCCTATAATCAGGGGTATTAGATGTCGGTGCTTCATAAGAAACTTTGCTGAAAGGGTCTTACGTGGGGTCGTTGGCCAGGTTCAAGAAAAGGCAGACATTGTCCATGGAACCATTTTCTTCAAAGTCTGACTTAAAGAAGCGGGCAGTCTCCATGTTGACCTGAGGGACAAATAATACAATACAGCTTAGAACAGTCAAGCACCACAGAGGAACACCTTGGACCATTCTGACAGAGCCTAAACATATTACCTCAGTCAATGCACAAAAACATTTTGCCTTTGAAATACCACAATAACACATTCAATACCTGTAAGTACTTCTTACCATTAATCAGATGTTTTGCTGTGACTAAAACCACCATGTTTGCAGTATTATTTTCCTTAAGCAAAGATGCATAACCAAGTGTAGCCACGTTCAAATCTCCATTCACACCACTCTTCTAATATGCAGGGCATTTCAACTCTCCAGCTAGACTTACCACAATAGGGTGTGAAATGGCAGGGAATGGAAGAGGGATGGATTAGGGCTTAGTGAGTGAAGCAAGTGTGTGTGTGTGTGTGTGTGTGTGTGTATGTTTACTATAGGTCAGCCTGTCACAGTCAGGGCATTAGAATAGACAGAAGGAGCAGCTGAGAGCGAGAGAACTTGATACTGCTGGGATGATTGCATTAAAGGGCCTGTTGAATTAGTAGCCTGTCTGCATAGCCGGGGGATCTGCTCAGAGGTGCAGAAGTAACAAGGAGGACTTAAATGTTAAATCACTTGGTGAATGAGAGAGGGGTGGGGAGGGGAAAAGGGGACAGGGTGTCACGTCAGGGTTAAGAGGGGGGATTAGTGTCACCACCGTTTAATTTAAAAAAAGAAAAAAAAGAAAAAAGAATAAAGTGTCCAGAAAGTGTCCAGTGAATGTTACGGTTTATTCACTCACCCCCATGGCTGCAAATACGATGGCAAAGTTCTCAGCGCTGTAGTCCATCACATCTTTGGACTTCTGCACCAGGCCAGCCTGGCGACAGATCTGGGCGGCAATCTGAGAGAAAGGTAATGCAAGGTAAGAGCGTCACGAGGTCTCCATAAAAGAAGAGTAAACAGCCATCAGCAAATACTCAAAATGTCCACTTACTGGAGCATGGAGAACATCGAAGAATCTACATTTTGCTATGAATGACTGTGAAAGTACATGAATCTTAAGCTGATTCTGGTTTTGGAAGACTGATATAGATGTTGTGTGAAGAAACCTGCTGATGGTCAATACTTTGTGCCACTATTTTTAAATCTGACCAGCAGAATACAAAAAGAATCTGATATTATAAGCATTCATTGTTCCCCACTGACTTCTGTTCTTGGCTATATATATAAATACTACTGTATATATAAATTAAAACATTCATGCCTATTTGCATGGAATCCAATCAGAATCAATCAAGGATAAGGGCTTCCTATAGACAACAAATGTATTATTGATTAATTATACAATAAATATGTGATCAAAAGAAAACTTCATATCATAGGGTTTCCACACTATGTCAAATGTAAAATCCCCCCATTTTTTCATGACTTTCCATGACTAAAACAATGAATTCCCATGACCTACATAAACATGTAATTTTTTTTTCCCTTGACCAAAATTGTGGAATCACTTCAGAGATCTTATTAAAGTTCATCATTCTGTTTTATTTTGAGGGGGAAGTGAACATGTTTGGCAAATAACTAGTTACTCATTTTTTAAAATTACGGTGGACAAAATTACATGAGATTCCATGACTTATTCCAAGAATTTATTAAATGCCCTAACTTTCCCAGACTTTTCAAAATTCCTTGACCTTCTAGACATGCCATGACCAGTGGGAATATCAAAGGTGGACAGTACTGATCAGCCAACAGGTGATTTCCAATCAAAGGCCGATATTAGCAAGCAGAACATATCACTCTAACTCTATAAGCACAGTGAACGGTTTATGCGCAACTGCTTGATTAGGGGAATGTAGAAGGGGAGAGGAATTTCACGCTTATCACTTAACGTAATGGCCAGTGTGCACTGATTCAGCCTGACCTCTCCATGCACCCTGAGCCAAGACACCTGGCCCATAGAAGCGACTGCCGCACGAATGACCTCCGTGACATCTGGTTAATGAAACGACAAGCTGGATTTTCAATCCGTCCCGGCGGCACGACAAGTGGGCTGCCATCATTAGGCGTACAAGGCGCGCCCTGTTTGGTTACTTTTACAGTAGGACAAGGCCACAATGTGTCGTTCCATTCATCTCCCTCTTTTGATCATGCATTTTCAAACTGGCGAGGGGAATGGGATTGACGGGCTTCATTTACGCTCTGAATGTAGCTGCTGATTAAAGAAAGTGATGCTGAGACAGCTTTGTTTAGTAAATGTTTACTGAAATCCCAGTTAAAGTGAGCCATCTTGGTTCTGAAATAAAAAAATAAAACATGACGTTTTCCCATCTTCAAATTGGCTAAGAAGCCCTTGAGGAAAAAAGGAAAAAAGAAAAAAAAAAAAAAGCCCAGAAGACTGTAGGGTCGCCCATTGTTTAGACTTATAAGGTCATTACAAGGCTGTTTGCAAACACTGATGGCTGATGAGAGGACAGCCAGCTCAGGCGTTAAGAGCCTCATACTGTAGTTTGGCTGCTGTTCCCATATTAATAAGAGCCATTCACAGGACTGCCTAATCCCCCTCTTGCCAACTTTGTCTTAGAAGGCCATTCTCTCTGCCTCACTGTTCCTCTAGATCTACAACAGTTTCTGTTAGGGGACATCAAATTAATCTCACTATGCTGTTAGCAATGTGCAACAGGAAATGTATCTGTTGGACACAACTGCATTCATTGTGTTTACTCATTCTGTTATCCTTAATTGGACTCTAGTTGGGACCCATGGTAACAAACATTATCCATCTAACCGTATCAGCATTGTCCACATATCTGACTAGTCGCAAATTTTACTCCATATAATGTACCTTTATTCAACATTTCTAATCAAGGTTGGCAACATCACTTAACATCTCAATTTTCCCTTCATTTTACAGTTTTCTTATAGCAATGGGAAAATTTGACCCTGAGCAACAAATAAACGCTCCAATTCACCCCACTAAACAGAAAAATTAGGCCTAATTTTTATTTATGACACAAGGCATTCAAATAGAACTACTGGGGAGGGGACAGTGTTTCCATTAATTAAAGACTGTGGCAGACTGCAATGGTAGAATATGACAGCAACTGAACTAAGCTAAACTACAATCATAAAATAAAATAAAAATTAAATATCTCACTCATTTCCAAGTGTTACGTGTTTTAAGTTTGAAGAAGTTCAGAATAATTCTGGGCCACAGAAGTACAGAGCACTATTAGAAAACTTTTCGGGCGTTTGAACAACTTTCTATGAACTCTGAGGGCATGAGCGCTCCTATGTCGCTGCTTTGAGTCTTCGATTTGGTCCAGTGAACGTCCCTATGTCATGAACTACAGCCACATTCAAAAAGGGAGTGGGGACTGTGACATGGAGGGAGGAATTATCTTCGAAAAGTCTAAAGAAGAATCAGAATTCACTGCTCTGTGTGCTCGTTTTGACAGTTGAATTGTGACAGTCACAATTTTGACAATGGAACTGGGTTTAACAGTCAAGGAGACTGGTACCACTAATCCAGTCTCCTTGATTTGAACAGGATAATTAGTTTTTGTTCACATTTGGAAAACTGAATACTAGTGACTGTTCAAAGTCAAACAAATATAAATACGGTGTCTGAACATAGGATTGTCACTTATGTCATGGTGCTATAGTTTTGATAGTAATGAGAACTTGAGAATATTGTTTTGGCATTGTGTGACACTAACAGCACTTACATTTTGTCCCTGAGCAGCGAAATGTAAAGGACTGAGCGAGTGAAGGGGTCAATATGGGTTTCTAAATTCTCTTTCTAGCTGAAGAGGATCAAGAACAGACAACAGCCTTTCATTCTAGAAACCTCAATTTACTGTGAGTGCTGCAGCAGATTAAATCAATTTTGTTTCCTCAAA
>OMKZ01001100.1:0-10262 GCA_900302535.1 Neoniphon sammara
AACCCTCCATATACCCCTGCTCTGTGGAAGACCGCAGCCATTGCTATCAATCGAACCCTTTACTTAGCCAAACATCCCTTCTTTGCTAAAACATGCTGAATGATGTCTTCTATATGGTTTTGTACAAGCCATTATTCAGCTTTTTTTATATGAAAAATACATTCTACTCTTTTTTTTGTTTTATGTTTAGTGATTCTTTGCATGAGTGTGCTTTTGACATTAACATACATGACTACTGTTGTGTTGGGCAGAAATGTGTGGAGGCTAAAGTGAAACATGCATCAGCCAGTGGGACTTGTGTATGTGATCGAGGTTCAGAGGGCAGCTATAGCTATTAGCAGGGTTCGTACAACCTGCAAAAGGGAAAATTCAAGCTCTTTTCAAGCACTTTCAAGGTACCTAAACCAAAATTTCCAGACTCTAAAAGCCTTTATCATTTAATATAAATTGTTACTTTAAATGCAGTTGCAAAAAATGAAGTTTACAGAATTCCTTTACACCCACAGCACATCAGTGTCACTTTTTAATTTTTTTTTACCAGCTGTTCATAATAACTTTGATTGTAGTTTTGATCATGATTATTAAATTCTAGCTAATTTCTAGAGACCGGGATCGTTTCAAATATTAAACGATTTTTTTACATGAGTGATTGTGTAGATGAAACACCAGATTATGTTGAAAATCAAGCATTTTTCATTTGAATTCAAGCATATTCCTAACCTGAAAACATAACAGTTAAAGTTAAACATTTTCCAAACGTTCAAGACTTTGTACGAACCCTGTATTAGGTTAGAGAAAACTAGATGGCACTCAGTAGAGCGTGTGCCTCTGCCAACACTGTGCAGTTTTCAAGATATGCCAGTTCCACATGTCAGATTTTCACTGCAAGTGAATTTCTTCCATCTTTTCTGTGCCCTGTTACCAGCTTGTGTCACATCAGGAGATGCACACATTTTCAGAACTTCACCTGATTTGGGACATGAGATAGTGTTGCTCAGATTCTAGCACTACCACTTTTAAGCATTTTATCCAGTTATTGCTATTGCCAATTGTGTGGTTCCATTTGGTCGATAATGGAAGGTTTGCCTCTTCTTATGTCTGCTGGTAGGCCCACAAAGTCTTATGGTTACTTACTTTACTTGCAAGTTATGTGCTGTTTATTGAGAAGCCACACCGCTCCTTTGGCCAGTGTGAAAAGTTTCTCTTGCCCCATGCCAACCCTATCCCAAAATCTTTACAGATCTATCCATTAGTTTCTGTAATGCTCACAGACAAAAAGACACATGGAATGGGCTGAAAAACATCCAACTCTGTTGGTGGGGGAATAAAAGAATAAAGATAGTCTCGGATTTAGCTGCTATTCATGTACAGATGGATAATATGAATGTAATGCAAACAGCTCCAAACCTCAGAAAAAAGGTCAGCCTAGTTCAACACTCCAGTTCAAGTTTGTGAAACAAAAACGTTGAGCTGTTTGCATAATAGACTCCTAGTTCACCTTCTAAAGGCCAAAATTTCTCATTCACTGGCTTTCCATATCAGGGTTTTAAATGAAGAAAAAAATGTATGTCCTTTTTGCGGATGTTGTTTCATTTTAGCCTTATGCATGAGTAGATGTTAGCCTAATCTTTTACACTCCTCCCACACCTCATTCATTGTCATGTTACCTGCATACTTGTATTAGCTTTCACATTTGCACTTTTTTTTAACCAAATGTGATTTTTTTTTCTTTGTAATATGTTGTCAGTGCAATTGTACCTTTCTTTTTATTTTACTTTATATGAAGGCACATTTTAAAGTCATCTTAGTAATAATATCCTATATCCTGCAGGGACCAGTATTGTTTTGATCAGTGTTATACATAAAGGAAACTTTATCTCAAAAGAAAATAAAGGCCAATTTTCACCAAATATTGCAATTGTGGCCATAATCATTGTGTATGATTAATGCTGCAGTATTATATTAGATGTAACTTTAATGATGCCTGTGAGGAATGTGGATATATGGTGTGTATGGTTTTGTGTTTCCAGTGTTTCTTGTTGATGTCCCAAATTTGAGCCTGTACTTTCCTAGTCTGCCAGACAGACACTCCCTGTAGATACCACATGAATGTTGATGCTGATAAGCTCTATTTTAATGAGTTCCTCTTCCCTCACATCTGCATCTCTAGAGGACAGTGTGCTTTTCAAGAAACAGACGTTCTCAGAGCCTCGCTTCACATGTCATCGTCCAAAACCATATTTGCTGCTACTTGGTCTTAATGGTTATTTTTGTATTGTTTGGTAAAGGCATTGAAATGATAAACCATCATAAAATCATGAGTCATCTCTATTGGCTTACACACAGTTGCACAGAGTGAAGATATGACAACATCAACCCTCAAGTCTCCAACCCCCTTAAATCAGCTGCTCCTAACAGGATGTCAGGGTCAAAATAAATCAAGGGCATCGCCGTTCCCCTTTAATCCTTAGCTCACTGCTCTGTGTGTATTCGCTTTCCTTTGCAGTAATCCCTGGCTCTGCACTGAGTAGGTCTTCAACCCTCAAGCTTTGCTAAGGGACCAGCCTTTGTGGGTACTGAGTACCCCAGTTGTGCCGAGAGGCTTTGTGGACCCCCATCCTCCTGGGTTTCTTATTCATTATGTGCTCTGCATAATATGTGTTAACAAAATATAATTCTCAATTTGTATCTGCATTTCACAGCTGCTCTAACCTCACTTGTGCATTTTGAAGCTTGCTTGTTGCTTATGCTTATTTATGTGCTTCTGTCTTTTCTCATGGTGATTCTGAAAACTAACAACACCTTTTATACTTTACAGAAATAATATACAAATATACATTTGTGCACTTATCTTATTTTGATTGTGAATTACTATTTTGCTCACTTTAATTTTCCATAGGCACTGTAGAAAAATGAATGAAGTATAACTGCACAATTTAGATCAGATGAGGCAGCATCACAAGTGGGTGCAATATCACCCCACATCATTTTATAAGTAATGTGTTATTTCAGCTGTAATCATGGGCCTTTTTAGCCTCTGATACTGTCTTTATGATAATGAAACCTAAATCTCTTTTTGCTTCCTGGCATCACTTGCACTTCTAAACCTCTGACTCTTGACCTCTGAATTTTTGTGAGCACTTCCGCTTGGCCAACTCTTCTAACCTGCATTTCTTTCTCTCTCTCTAGCTTCTTTTAATCTGTCTTGGCCACCTGAAGAGGGGATTGCAGCTACAGCAAGAACTAAGCATCCAATACCTCTTCCCTGTCTTTCTCACTGCGTCAACCTTTTTTATTCTTCCATCTCATCTCCTTTGTTGAATATGGCCTTATGTGGACTCACATGGTATTTTTGACCACCTAATCAAGCAAAACCCAGTCAAGTTGGGAACCCTGCACAGCTGAATCTGCTGTTATGTATTAGTGTAAATAAAGAGATTAGTCTTGTAGGATCAACTTTTAAACAGAACTCATCAATGGAGGTTCACACATTTACATTATTTATAGCTAAAACCTTTATTTGATCTTTATTTTAACGAAGTTGGAATGACTTGCACTATGCATTGTCTTGTTTCAATGGGAAAACTGATTCCCAATAGAAACTGCAAACTACATTAATACAATAAATACAATGCTGAGATGTCATGGCTTGCTGATTAAAAATGAACTCATTGAGAACAGTGGCACTCACTGCACTAGCTATAATGTGCTATGTAGTTTAATGAGTGAGAATGCAGTGTTTTTTTATTTTATTTTTTCAAGCTTGTTCAGTTTGAGATGGAAATCTCCTGCTTCTTGGATTCTTGGTAGCATTCTTGAATCATAAACCCACGTTGTATACAAAGTAGGTAATAGCAAATTAAGTTTTAATTGCAACCATGCAAAAGCCAAAGCAATATTTGTACTTAGCACTTAATTTGAGTGTCCATGCTTGCATTTCCCATTTGAATACCATGGAGGTCACATTTAATGCCCTTTACACATTGTGCTTTAATAATCACTTGCCAATTCTATATTTTGCATGCATCTTCTTTTTATTTCATTACTTCTGTGATCTTGACTTTTGTCCCACTTCTTGTTTTACCCCTTAACAACTCAGTTTTGTAGTCTGTTTCCCCATGCATTGCTGTTTTGTTGAATTGCTGCATATTACTAATGTATATTTGCTCTGTCCTATAATTTTAGCATCCATTTTGCCAAATATTACTATAAGATGGAGTTGAACTGAATCCCAGATAGAAGAACTGAATAATACTCATGCATTTATATAATTTATAAGGATATATTTTGTGTATTCAAGTGGAGACTTGTTGTTTATGAACTATGATCTTTGGATGTGACTCTTGAGTGTAAAGTAACATTTTGGTGTCAGAAATTGCCAAACATTTTTCTAGCATTTGCCATCACCTCTTGTAGTCAAATACTCTGCCACACTACAAATTACTCAGTATCTTTCTGTCATTCAATTCTGTTGATGTACATTTTCAATAAAAACAAAAAGGTCCAAATATATTAAGCTTTTGTCTTTCATTCCCAGTCTTGCAACTGTACTGTCAAATATTTTTTCCAAAAAAAAAAAAAAAGTTTGTTTGTTTTGTTGGTCTTATTGATAATATCAGGTATACTATAGATAGGCCTGGGAACTTCAACCTCAAGTTCATGCCAGCCCATCTGTCCATGTATGTCCACATGGTTTATTAGGCTAATTGTCTGCATATAAACAACAATTAGTTCATATATTGAGAAACAAACTTGGAAGCATAATTTCATAGCAAAAAACAATCAAACAAGATGATAACACACAGCTCTGATTTTACTTAAGCCAGCATTAATGTTTGTGATAATATCTAGCATTGTTATTTAAGTTGGTTGTGCTTTCCACTTTTGAGATTTGTAGAAGAAGCTCACTGACCAAAGGAAGGCTTGCAGTGTGCAGTTTTACATTTGTCCCTTGCTGAGTCCTTGGTGGTCCTTATCTTGTATGCTGATAAACCTGCATACACATCTGGTGCTACATTTTGTAAATAAACAAAAAAGAGAGCGATATTGATGAATAAATACTATCAGAACTGAGCACTTGTTCTTTCTTTCCTCTCACAGTAAAGACCAGTCATCAGTGAACTTACGGAGGTGATCTGAATCCAGAAACCCCATAACTGTCCAAATGTATCCCCACTGCAATCATATGAATATGTAATGAAGCTCTCACTCTCGTGTCTTAGTAATACACTGTTCTGTGTTGATGAGCGTTTCTGCATGACCTTGACTCATCAGCTTGCACAACCGCTGTTTGTTTGTGTGCTATATGTTGTGGTGCTATATCTTTTATTTTAAACTGTCCACCAATCAGAACTCGCATGTGGGACAACAACGCTTTCCAGTGATCAGAGGAATTATACAGTAGGCTACATTAGGACTTGCCTTTGTGACGACTGAGATGCTGTGACGGCCGGGCAAAGCATTATGGGCCAGTGCGGTGACAGACGCCATGATTTTACTGTAGTTGGACAGAAAATGGACGGTTCTTGAAAGTTGACAGGATATTTGTTACTTCTCAGGCGTTTCGCGTGCTTTTCAACTATCCGACTCAGTAATTTTCATACAGCATCTGAATGTTTGTGTCGGTCTCGTTTAAATACATACTTATTTATACAGAAAAGTGAACAGTCGAGCCGCCGCTGAAGGAGAGACGCTGTTAGCTTGAGGCTAAAGCTAGCAACACCGTTAGGTACCTTAGCTTTATGAAGCTAGCAAGCTAATAATAGCCGGCTGAACGTAAAAACAGTTGCATGGTGTTTTGCCTAACTCAAGGACAGACGAATTCGCCGGACCAAGGGCTACACCTTTAGGTAAGAGTGTGATGCAGTTATTCCCACATACTAATGTTCGGATATTGTGGTATACCATCACATTTCCGCTCAAGAGATGGACGAACTAGTTGGGCTGTCGGCCTACTGCGTCACTCTTGTATTTAAGGCCTGTTGTGGACACCACGAAATCAAGGTCTTTATCGCGCCTATACAACTAAATATATTGCTGACATATTAAATCTCAAAGTTAAATATAGCCGCGATTTCATATTCTTTGCACAAAGACGGATTAATTATTATAAATACTCATGCTGTTGGTATAGGATGTTTGTTCTTCAGGGAATACTGGCAGCACGGGATATTAACTCGTTATGTTCTGACGGCTATCCTCTGTTAGATTCATTTATAGGCCTACAATTTATGCATGCATTTACCTCATGTCAGTCTGTTACACTCTGCCTCATCAGGTATGGCCCGAATTTGATTTGGAAGGTGCTGGTGATGGCTGAAGGGATTGACATAGGCGAAATGCCCTCCTTTGACCCACTTTCAAGTTCTGAAGCAAAGAAGAGACCTAATTCATCTGATGGCAGTGAGTGTTTGCCTAGTCTGTGTTGTGGTCTCACTTAGCTCTGTTGTTTAATGCCATTCAAGATCTTAGATTAATTTGTGAATGTCAGACTTAGATCTGACATCCTTTTGAGTATCTAACCTGTTGTCTTGGTTATTGCAGGAGAAGAGCCCATAAGGAAAATGCCAGTGTCAAAATTTGGTTCCAGGCCACGGTTTGAGCCCGTGCACTTTGTCAGTGGTGGTAGCAGCGGAGGTTCTGGCACTGATGAGAAGGAAAATGATAAGGAGCGCAGGAGGGGCGAGTCATATAGCGCGAGACAGTGGGACTCTGAACATCCTTCCTACGGCAGCAGTGGTAGAGCTCAGGGCTCCTCCTCCACAAGATCTGCTTTTGACAGGGTACCATCATACAGCTCTGACTCTTGGGGTTCACAAAGGGATAGGGACAGAGACAGGGACAGGGATAGGGATAGGGACAGAGAGATATCCTCAGGTGGCACAAGTGGCTTAGGTTATGGAGGTCGGGGCTCCACTTCCAACTACATGGCAAAAACACAGCAGGACTATACAGCCAAATATGAAGCCCACAGCTCCCGGAATTCAGATTCCTATTCTCAGCCCAACAGGCATGATGGATATGGAGGAGGGAATAGATCAGGTGGGTGGGATTCAGGACGTCAAGGCTTAGGCTATGGTCATCAGGACCGGCCTTCATCGAGCAGGCCGTTCAGCAGAGTCTACAACAGCCCAGGCAGGAGCAGTCCCACCTCTCAGTCAGGGTCGTCGTCTTCATCACAGCCCCTTCCCATATCTCAGTCAACACTGGAGGAGAAGCAAAGGCTGATTGCCAATGTGGCATCTGCATTGGCTGTTTCTTTTAGAGACCCCATGTTCATGACTGGAAGTGACTCGCCAAACTACAATTTCATGTTGAGCCGCAGCATCCAGGCCTGCAAGACCAATCCAGAGTATATTTATGTCAACCTGAAAGATATTCCTCAAGCTGACCTACCTAAAAACAGAAAAGTGCCGACGGATGGCTATGCCTGTGAACTGAGATGCCAGTGTGTATATCTTGCCACTGGATATTCTGGCAGCAAAAATGGAGCTAGGGACCGTGCTTCTGAGCAGGCTGTTAAGCTTTTCCTTAAACCAGTGGAGGTCCGTGTTGTGCAACGCAAATATAGACACTCAGTTGTCAATGACATTGTGGTATGCCAGATGCATAGCCCTACTCCAGCCTTTTTACCTGCACTTCGTAACCCAGAGGATAAGCCAACGCCCAGCTCAAAGGGCCAGTACGAGCCTGATAAAAGGAAACACTGGACAGAGTTTGTGGTTGTGGACAATGCTCATGACGCTATCTGCATACTCAACAATTCTGCCGCCTTTAATCGCATGAAGATTGACTACAAGTTTGACCTTGTCCCCAACAGTAGTATTTGGCTGTGTAGTGTCTACCTTCAAGATGAGCTGGTGGCACAGGCAAGGGGCACTAAGAAGAGCTCAAAGCATGCAGCAGCTGAAGAGGCAGTGAGGAAACTTCGCATGAACCAGGCACAACGTCAGCAACAGCAGCAGCAGCAGCAGCAACAACAACAACAACAGCAACAGCAGCAGCAACAGCAGCAACAATCACAGTATATCAGAGGAAATCATCAGTCAGATTCCTCTGGTGGACGATTTGGACAGCAGGGTGGCAGGAAGAAGCATCTGAGTGAGCTGGTAATCCTGGAAAACTCTGATAATGCCATCTGTATCATTAATGACACCGCTCAGTTTAACAAAGTAGCTGCTGATTACAAGTTTACAGTTTTACCTGACCATCGCTGGAGATGTGAGGTTTACCTGGAGGGACAGTATGTAGCGGCAGGCATCGGCCCCAAGAAAATTGTCAAACACATTGCAGCAGAGGAGGCCCTAGCCACTTTGAGACAGACACAGGCTGTCGTGAAATCCAACCTCCGGAAAGAGGGTCATGCTGATGCTATATCCCGTTATCAGATCCTGGCTCGCTCTGGCGAAGAGGCAACAAAGCAGGAGATTAAGGAAGACAACATTGGAAACCAGCTGCTCCGCAAGATGGGCTGGAAGGGTGGTGGTTTAGGCAGAGATGGAGAAGGCATTGCAGAGCCTATTAAAGTCAAAGAGCAGTTCTCCAGAGAAGGACTTGGTATGGATATGGACAAACCTGGAAATCAGCTCAGCAAGCGTGACATAGAGGACATCATTCGCAATTATGCCAGTTCAGATCGCCAGGATGATCTACGCTTCTCCACTGACCTCAACAATGATGAGCGCAAGCAGATCCATCAGATATCTCAGAAATATGGCCTACGAAGCAAATCATATGGACAGGGTAGGCAGCGCTTCCTTGTTGTCAGTCGCAAAGTACACAAAGACCAGCTAATTGGTCAGCTGTTACAGGAAGGGCAGGTGGGACGATACGAGCTGGTGAAACCTCAGGCCTCTCATTGATTTGCATGCAGAGCTCTAAAAAAAACTCATTGGCTTGGACTCAAGAACAAATAACACAAGTATAAATGTAATATTTATACTTTTGTGTGACAAATGTGTAACACATTAATATGGTTATCTTTCAGGAAACACCACAGTGGTTTCTTCATTCCTTTGCCATTAAACATAGTTTAAGTATATTTAGCTTCAGCAGGGGGTTTTGGATTAAGTAATAAGAAATCTGTCTTTTTTTGTCTCCTGCCATTCCACACGTCCTGTATTTGGTTCACTTTAGCACAAGCTTGTGTTGTGTGCTTTGTGCTATCATGTCCTGACTATGCTTCAATTATTTCTTCATTAAAAAAATGACCTTAAAAAAAAAGTCTGTCACCAAAATTCAATTTTTTTCATTAGTGTTTTCTTGGGTACAAAATGACCCTGACAGAATATACACCTTTTCACTGCTTGTTGATTCTTCGCATTGTGAACATTGTGAACAGCTGACACATGAAAGACAGGGCTTAGAGGCAAAGTATGAAGGCAGTTAACATCTAACTGTAATTATCTGCTCGTAAGAGTCTCACTGTATTGATACATCTTTATTCCACAGTACTACTTGCAATGTTGTTTGCTCTTAAACACCCGGAGATCATTCTAAAAGTCAAAGCTGCCTCCATGAGTACAAATACCACCTTGACATGGAAAGTGTGTAAGCTGTGATCTTTGTTAAATGTTAGATGTATTGGTTCATGTGGGTACAGTTAACTTGTCTGCTTGTATTCACAGCTGTAAAAACTGAATAAATTAAAACCAATAACTACTAACAGGCTGAACTTGGTTGAGATGTACATTTTTTTTAACTTAAACATTACTAAGAAGTCAAAAGCCAAGGTCAAATGATGTATATTTATTTTATTTACAAGAAGAAAATGTACAGTTTGTTACATGGGTTACCAGTGCAAAGTTTTATACTCTGAAAACAGACACCATCCTGTTCAAACAATATAATCAGCTTATTTGTTACGACAGCCGATATGTATGTAAAGATTTGAAAATAGCATAGCAATGTTTTTCACATGGCCTTAAATTGTCAGCATTGTGAAATTCTGTTCGTGAAAACAAAGGTATGTGCCAGGAAAAGGGCACAAAATCTCCCCTGAACACAACCACTTTGCTCAATATTTGAGAGACATACATGTTCACTTGTTTCTAAAACATTTTTTTAAGTCAAAAGGCATGGCTTGTAAGAGCAGACCAGAGAAAAGGACCTGTACTCCAGTCTGATAACCCCCAAAGGCATTGATTGAGTCAACTTGTTAGAGGGATGGCTGTCCATGTCAGGTTAATTTTTCTCTTACCATCCCCTCTCAAAGGCAGAAAAAGAAATTAAGCCAGAAAAAGTGAGCTCATAATAGCCTTTTT
>OMKZ01001106.1:0-10873 GCA_900302535.1 Neoniphon sammara
ATTCTCATTTCTCTCCCACTGCAACGAGTTGCCGGCTTGCATTATTGGAGATGAGACGTTTTACAGCCATTAATTTACTGGCCCACCTACAGGAGCAGTCCATTATGGAAGGAGCCGGCGTCATCACAATGGAACCTCGGGGGTGACTGTGCTTTTACAACATGTGTTTCATTAGGCGCCCATAAACACACAATGTAATATAAATATGGAAACTGTTAGTGGTGATAAAAACAGTGGTCTATGCAACAACTGTGGCCCCACAAATAACACAGACTAGCAGGGAGCCCAAGGGATAAAACTTGTAATGCTCATGTTTTCTATTTCCATAATGGGGAGGCATTGTTCCTAAGGATTTGGACAGATTATGGGGATCAGAAGGATGATCTGGTGCTCTCTACAGTATACTCTTCTTCCTCGGATATTATTTGGTGCCAGCATGATATGTCATCAAAAGGACATCGAATGTCAAACTAAATTCAACAATGTGGAGAGCAACAATTCAAACCACAACAAAAATGGCTAAACTGGTGAAGTTTTTGGTCCTGCCAGTGGGCACATGGATGTGATCAGCTTCTATCACCTCTTCTTTGCTTATTTTTAATATTAAAGAAACGAATGATAGCTCAAATAAAAGCAAAGACTTCAGTGATATCAGTTCCCTGATAGCATTTTAGCCCTTTGCTGAAATACATTTGCTTTAAAGTGCAAATGTCCGCAATTCTTTTTATGATAAACTCCAAAAGCATGTAAACAACATGACGATACATTTGAATCTTACTTTTGAAATAAAATCATTCACAATATTTGGTCATTTCCTAAGGCTAACCTCTTCCATCAAACCAGTTAGATACGAGCTGTAAACAGGTTCAAACATTCACAAACATTTAAAGAGGTTCAAACCTTTAACGACAACAGCGAACAAACCAGAGAATATATGTTCTCTACAAACTGTGACTTCGAAACATATGCTGTGGAAATTGTATATCTGTGCACCACAAATAGTCCATGAACTGCCTGATGATTTGATGATAACGATTTGCCTCATTGTCTTCAATGGCAAACTGAACTCATAAGTATTACATCAGATTGATGAAACTTAAGACTGGCAACTGGAAACTTCCAGATCTCAAAGGGTGTTAAACCTTAATTCTGAGGGGTTTGAGGGTTTTAACTTTTTTCTGTCAATTCAGAGTTATCAAGTCATCAGTAAATTAATTTATTAAAAAAAAAAAAAAAAGCAAATGAACACTTTTTCAATCTCAACTTTCTGCACTCGTCACCCATTCTCTGCACCCTAACTGAAACCCCACACGATCAAGAGCAGATTATGAAGGGGTGACAATTGTTGTTTTTCAGCCAATTTTTTATTACATGCCAAGCTTTTCACTCCAATCAGATTCCCAGGAGATTGCGCAGAGTGCACGCTGGTGGTGAATAACGTGAAGCTCCATCTGCACTGGCTCAGTTTGTCACAGTCTTGATCTCTTCCATATGCCAGCTGCTGAAAATATCTCTCTCTCAACAGAGCCGCTTTGCTACGTGCTGCAATTTAGATGGGCTACTCTCAAGGCACACTTTCTTTTTTATTGAGATAAATGACAACTCTGTGATGACAGCATGTGCTTACAACTTCAGCCCCATCCTGATGCTGCAGAATACCAATTGCTGTCAGCAGGGGAGACAGTGGAATTTATGGCTGTCTGCAGAACAAATGAATTTAAGCAGAAATTTTAAAATGCCATTTGGCTAATATGAATCGATTGACCTCCATTCCACAGGACTGACATTCCCGTTGTGTGGAATGGAGGTCAGATAATCGCTGAATGAGGTCAAAGTGTTCAAAGCCGACTTTGCAGCAAGAAGTGATTGGGAGCTGTCCTTTTTCCAGATATCTTATGAAGCTAAAGAATGATTAAGAATGATTAACAGCAAAGGCTATGCAATCACATCGGGCTAAGGAAGAATAAAAGAACCATTTGCGTTGCATAAAAGTGCGTAGCGTACATTTTGCAGACCTACTTCAAAAACTCAACTTGCACACAGGCAGCAAGAGGCACAGACACACACACACACTCAAACACACCAACTTCCTAAACGCCATTTGTTCAAACAAGGCTGATGCATTGGCAAACGACTACTAAAAAATTACTAAAGACATCATGAAACATAAATCCTGTTAAATCCTTTATGAGAATGGAAGAGCAGGGGTAAGCTAAAGAAAAACTGGGAGATTCAGCTATACCAAAGCCTGCAGAGATGAAAAAAGTAGAGTTTATTGTAGGGTCGCCATAAGCAGGGACAAACACAGATCATTCGATGCAGAGTTTTCCCTAAAAAAAATCAAAAGGCTCTTGATTAAACGTGTCATCATGTGGACAGATGACAAAGAAAAGACTTGCTTTTTACTGCCTTATTATGCTTACAATGAGGTGTTTACCCTGAAGGTAAGGAACTCCGAGTTATGAAGCAGCAGAGTCAAGTTCCCTTGACCTTGGTGTGTGAGTGAGTGAACTGGATGCACGGTTCACAGGTTTCTGCTGGCTCTGTGCACACCGCAACGCTCCGCAGGCCGCTCCGCACTGAACCGAGCGTGGAATCCTCAAATCAGATGAAAAATTACTCTCATAACCGTGGCGTCATCTGCACAAACTGCTCCACACAAGGCAAAATGGCTGACGAGGCAGCTGAAGCCCCATGCTCAAACGCTCTCTGCCAGTTATTGTTGTTGTTGTTGTTATTGTTGTTGTTTTTCATCCTATAAGTGCTTCACCCTTGTTAAGAGCCTTGGTGTAAGAAAACAAGGCATGACATTGACAATCGCTGAAGCACAAAATTGGTTTGTGGGAAAAGATTCCAAATCAGCGCAAATCCTGTTTCGGTTAACACAAAAGGAAAACAGTGCTTACACATGTTTATGTTTATATAGGATTTTTATATACAAACATATATATTTAGCTATGTTGATACTATATTAATAAATGCATTGTCTGTGTGTAACAGAATATTAAGCGTAAATGCTTCTTTGCTTATTTGACAACTAAGACTGCTAAGACCCTAATGCTTATTTGACTACATCTGTTTGCTTGCAGTACATTGCTGACTACAGGCCTCTGGTGGCAAACAGTGATCATCTTCAACCAGAACTCCAGATGAATTATTTACAACCTGGTGACTCCTGGGTGGATGTATCCTCAACTTCAACCAGAAACAAACCTCTCAAATCACGGCTCTATTGTGTAAGATGAGAGCAGCCATATTTGAATGATTGATTCCATTACCTTGAATACACATATTCATTATTGAATCATCAGATGATATCAGAAGACCCTGTTTCCCTGAGATCACGACTTCATTATCTCATTATCTAGAGACGATAAAAAAATGGAATACTTCAAGTAAAATTTGAATCTTATCTATAATAGGAAGGACCAGCGCAATTTCTGCCTGTTAGACCTTGATGAAGAGTAAAATCTAATGTGTTGATCAAATGTCGTCTCTCGGTTAACCAACATTGTTCAATACTTCTTTTTCTACCGAAAAAGCTCAGAAACAGAAAGCTTCCCCATAAGTCACTCTGAAATGGGACCATGACCTAAGTTGGTATCGCAAGATAAGAAGATAATTAAGACATCATCTCTATAAAACTATTTTTGCTATCTCAAGATAACAAGATAACAATTACTCATGATCTGGAGGGAAAGAATTACATTTTGTGGTAAAACAATAATTAATCTGTAATTAGAAGACAATCTGTAAAAAATAAAGCTTTTCTTGGTTTCAGTATTGCATTAGTAGTAGTTTTTGTATTAGTATTGTTCAGTTTGGTTTCAGTGTTGTATTTGTAGTAGTTTTGGGTTGTTTTTCTGACAAAAAGTGACCAAATGTGAAACTCTTCAAACTGAACTGATCAAAAGGAGCTGATGAGCTCTATTTGCCTACAAATGAGCTCTTCTGTTCAACTTTATTCTTTGTGAGTTTGCTCTTTTCTATGCACTGCTGACATATTTAATAATGTCTGTTCTAAGCACAGGCAAAAATATCAGTGGATTTTTAAAGGTCACTAGGCACAAACTGCCAACTTACATTTTCACAAATCCCCACATTTCAAGTGAAAAAAAATCAAACATACAAATGTTTATTTCCTATCCTGTTAACTGTAACTTGTAACTTCCACCAAGTTACAAATATCATTAAAATAAAATTTACATTGAAATAATCTCTCATCACCTCTATTAACATTTGGCAAAAGGTCTGGCTCTCTGAATCTCCATGGTGCTATTGGTGTAAATGGGTTTTGAATATTACTTACCAAGGTAAATTGGGGTTCATTAAGCAGTTTCGACTCCTTAAAAAAAGTGCTGAGGGTTGCCATGGCAATCTGTCTCAGATCCTACATATATGTGGCATTCTGCTCTTTATCTGGGCGCTTGCAGGTTGCGATCACACAGAGCTTGTAATTACATGCAGGCGTCTCACAAGCCCAGCGGTAATGGGATACTTCTGAAGGCTTTGATAGCCCCGCACGGCATAATGAATACGTTGTGGAGGACGAGGGCATCGCTTGTTGGCCCACTATATCTTGACAGTTACATTAGAATCCTATTTGACTAGAGTGCTGGAAGCAGCAACCTGCGCCGAACGGCAGGCTAGAAAACAAATTGATAGAGCGCGGGTGACAGATGGATAGCAAAGTGATCCAATCTGGCAGATAGACTAGAGATATGTTAATAAAAACTGTAGGTTGTCATGTGTCTGCCAGAGCCAAGGTACAGCTCAGGTCTTGAGTATAGACTGTAAAAAAAAAAAATAGAAGTCTTGAGTGGTGCAGATCTCAGCCCTGACAGGGATGAATAACCCTGTGTGACATCACCAATAAACCATCCATCATTAACCACAGCTACTTCATCCTATGTGATTTTGAAGGATGATTTTGAGGACCATTGGATGCCATCAAATCACTCGCCTGCGGTGTCAGATCCTGCACTTTTACCTTTGTGATTGAACTGGGCATCATCCAGAGGAATTGCATTCTGTTCCGCAGCCCGAGAAGCTGTTCGGGATCCTTTTGATATCCTGTAACGACATGTAAAAGTCATTTTAAATGTGTGAAATCTCAATGAGTACATCCACCTATATGTACAATAGGGAGGGCAAATCATTTGAGCTCAATATTGAACAATGGATCTCAGGAGCGCCGAAGACAAAGCTAGTGCCGGTTGCTTAGCATATTAATGAGAACCATGCTTAAATACTGTGAGCATACCATTAGTCACACACATTATAATTCTCCCTACCACATTTATCTGAGCCAACGGAAATCTATGTCCCGCTGTTCTTTTAATTGCTCTAGTCAGAGAGAATCCCTCCGTCTGACTTGTAAGGTCAACGGCGCAGCTGTTGAAGAGAGTTTAAATGAAATGAATGATTCACATTTCAGAGCTCAGTAATCAGCAAAGAGCAAGGATTTATCAGGCATTTTACATCAAGAAGTTTGCAAAAACTACATCTTAATTGTTTTTTTTAAAGAACCAAAAACACTATTGGATACTCTTACACTGTTAGATGTCCTCAGTCTGTGAGGTGTGTTGTAATTTAGCTTTCCCTCATTTTCCCTCAACCTGCCTCATTTACTTCTACTCCAGTTGCTAGTTTCCCACATTTCCCAGAATGCCTTTTGTCAGGTGGAGAGAGCAATAGTGATAGCATAGTAAGCCCAAGAACGACTTTTTGCATTTTGGTCCACTGAACTTACTATGAGTGGAGAAGTTGGTAACTGTTCCTCTTGTATGGTGGATCTCACCCTGTGTATGACTGTTGAATGTCAGTGGTGAAAGGTGAGCCTGGAAAGAATCTCTTGCACTTTGATTCTGAGGTGCTGATACCATTTTTAACTGACATATTGTTAATATGTGAAAGATTTTCAGATATCCCAGCTATACTGGACATATCTCCACATGACATCATGTTGTCTGTATTTGGCCAGTTATCTACAGGAGCAGGAAAATACTTGCAATGTGCTCATGATCCCTTTTTCATGGTCGGTTAACCGTTGGGCATTCAGAATGGATAACCGGTTGTTCTGTGTGCTGATATTCACAAGGGCTAAAATACAGTAGGGGTGGGAAAAAACACTTTCATTATTAATAAATATGAATCTCAAAAACTGAGATTTCACAGGGTAAAAATGTTAATGCAATTATATTCTTCGGTACAGAAACACGCTCAAGATAAAAACTCGACAGGCCTAGAACAAAAACTGCGCTGATTCTACCCAATCATAAAAGGTACCAATTAAGCGTCTTCTGCAGTGCCTTTAGGCTATAATAAAGGAATGCATTTTAAAAACCTTTGAGAGTGGCATGTCCAGTCAATTAACAAGAGTGACAACAAACCCCAAAGGAGAGTACAGAGGAGATAGTGTCGCATGGCAGCTGAGTCTCGCAGGTTTTCAGATTGTGAGCTCTGGTGAGAGAGGAGACGCTTTACAAGTATCAAAAAGACCCCCACCTAATGGCTGAAATTTATAACGGTTCTACAGTCATTGAACTGTCAAATGTAACACCTATTCATTAAAAGAACGACCACAGTACAAAAGCCAGCATTAGACCGGTTAGACCAATTTCATGACCGATCCCTAGGAAACACACTACTAAAATAAAATGGACCCAGAACTGCAAGGTACATTGCATAAGTACATACTTTTTCTCTAAGGAACCTCACAATGCAATTCCAATTTGATGTATATTCTTTTATCCAACTTACCATTTACATGTCTTTACACAGGCCTCAGGATGACTGTATGTAGCCTGAACAAGATGTGTGTATCCAGACCTGCATGTATCCAGCTGGGCCAGTACGTGTGTCTGCTGCATGCTGGCACTGCATTCCCTCCTCCCAGGTTATGACTTTAGCTCCCTGTGATTGCAGCTATGGCAGCAGGGCCACAAGGCCCCAAGAAAAGCCATACATCATGCCACTTCAACTAGGGTGGGGGCGGGAGCGAGCGCGGGGAAGCCTTTCAGTCTGATGCATCTGGAAGGGAAAAATAAAACAATGAGCGGAAGCAGAAGAAGAAATGAGAGCCAAAGGGAATAAAGGATAGACGGCGCTGTGGGATGGAAAGCGAGAAGGATCAACAAGGCAAAAGATCAGGGTTGGATTAAGATCAGAAGAAGATTACGGTGTGATTACCAAAACGTCAAGCAGTACTGTTAACAGATCAGACATGACAATCAAAGGATCTACATTTTTAATGTATAAGCTCAGGAAACCACTGATCAGTGAGATAACAGCAGGGTAGTAGCTGTTAGACAAGCCTTATTAACTGCGTGTTTCAACTCACATATCGAGCACTCACTGCAAATTCAAATCCATGCAAGGCCAAAATTAGCCGAACCTGGAGTAGACAGGTGTGCACTCCTCCTACATGCATACAGCATCTATGTTATTTTCTCCTCTTATGTCCACACTGACAAATGCGCAGAGGTGAGATTTTCCATTTCCCGTTCCATTCTCAGCCCATCCTCTCAGAGATGACAAGATGTCAGTCATGTTTTATTCAGTTTCATCCATGAAAAGCAGAGCTGGAGCCTAAGGAGACAGGGACACAAGCAAGACGGCTTCATTTTGCTAAATAAATCAGTGAAGGGAAAAGAGAATGACAGAGAGAGAGAGAGGGGGAGAGAGAAGAAAAAATGTTGGTAGTTGTGACTGGGATCTGGTGCTTGTGCTTTTTGTCCTTGAGCAAGGAGGCACTGGTGTTGTTTAAAGAGGAGATTCGCATAGACCTGCGAGTGATGAATTGCGCTGTCAGTGTAAATGAAATGAGAATTGAAACCTTTCTCTGAAAAACAATATCTACCACTGTGGGACAAAGGCATTAAGTCCTCCCACTGTGAAGCGTCTTGATTCTGATTATGAGCCTGTAGAAAAGCTCGATTTTGATAGGAGAAAGAATAAGGGAAAACGCAGCGATATGATGATAAGGCTTTACCTTAAAGTAACTCTGCAGGCTGTTGACAGCAGCGCCTCTGCACCTTGTTTGTATGCCAGGTGTGAATGCATGTGCATGTGTCAGCGTAAGGGCTCAGGAAGAGCCAGGGAATTGCGAGCTATCATAACCAAGCGGATGTCAAATTATCCCTTCATTGCAATTACACTGCCATGCATTTCACCGCCTGTCTGTTAAGCAACAGCCCGCTGTCTGCTGTCAAACCTTTACCCACCCTCATGCGTGACAGCACGACCGCTATAGCCCACTGAGCTGAGTGTGTGTGTGTGTGTGTGTGTGTGTGCACGGTCCATGTGTGTGTATGTTAACTAAGCAGCCCTGCTAAAGTAATGGGCTATGTCAGGAAAAGATAGATCGAGGGAGAGGGAGATGGGAGGAGAGAGCGAGTAGGAAACAAAGACGCAGGAAGCAGGCCAGGTTTCTCAGCATAACAAAGCTCATGCATATTGTTGGTAGACGTTGCATCACTTTGGAACACAAGGAGACTAACATCTTTAGAGCTGTCAAAGGCAGGGCCGCAGCTTTGTTCGCAATTGAAGGCTTATGAAAATCTATTCCGTGCGGCACAATAGGCGAATTTCACGACTCAACACAAGCGGAAACCGTTCCTTTTTACATCCCTTTAACACACTTCTCAGGAAACCGTTTATTTGACAATCCGCTGTTGCATAGCATGTAATTTTGGCAGTCAAACTTTGATGCCTGGAATATGTTTTATAAACACTTCTGACTGGATGTTTGAACTGTAACAGGAAAGGACCACCACTGTCTACTTCCCTGTCAAGATAACCATGTGTCAAGTAGCGCCTGTACTTTTTTTTTGCTGAGCTTGTACTGTATGCTCACTGATTCATGTCAACAACCTGCTGGGAGCTGAATGAAAAGGTGGCTGTTGCCCTTGTCTATTTGGCGCAGTGACCCTTGCTTTGATAGGGTGAAGCTGACAACAGTTTTTGCCCATCGACAGGGGAGAAAAAATGAAGAAGACACCGACCTGGGATGCTGCGAGTGCTGCAAGTATGAAAGATTCAGCAGAGATAAATGTCAGAGATCAAAGAGGATCTAAAGTAGATAAAACAGAGATTAGTATAAAGAGCAGTAATACACACACACTCAGCCTCGCACGCACACACACACGCGCGTGCGCGCCAATAATAACTCATCACATCATTTTATCTCGAGGCTTTCTATCTGGCTTCCTGCAGAGCGGCAAACCACAGGAAAATGTCAGCTTGTAACAGCGCTCTCCAGCACAAACTAGGCCCCATTGGAGAGAGTGGATGAACCATATGGAAATAAATACAGCGGCTGGATGGTGGGAATCAGAGACCATCACTCAAACTATTACCTACTGCAAGGTGGGGGAGCTCACACAGCCAAGAGCGGTGTTACTGAAGTGCTGCAGTAGGCAATGACAACAGAAAAATGCCTGTGGGTATGTCAACTTAACAGTCATTTGTTACCCATGGTGAACTAAACCAGTAAGATGCTATTAATCTGTCCTTAAAATCTCCTCCTGAATCCGGGATTGGAATCCAGCACACCTTCTTCACACGTCTAAAAATTAGTTTTTCCGCTCGGATGCACAAAAATCTCAGGATATGCGTGCACGGGTTTCCCTCGATGACTTGTCTTACACTATTAACACTTTGGAAAGTGTTCATCCCGCCCTCCAGTGTGATCAGTGGACGTCTCACGTAAGCATGTCGATCTGCTATTTCCAGACTGATGCGCCTGTGAGTGCCTCTGTGCATCTGTGTGGATCAGCAGAGCTGCAGCACATGAATAGCTTTGCATACATTTCCTGTGCTGAGATAGTAATGCTGTCTAGCTGAGCCCACGTCCCCATCTCTCTCTCACTCTCTCTCTTTTCCTTCTCGCCTCACTTTCCATCTACTTGTCAAAAAATAACTTCAGGAATCCCACAAAACAAAGCCATTAGGGATGGTTTCCAAAATACAACGGAATCGAAATCTTGACGGATTCTAACTGGATCATATCAGGAGTTTTGTTTGGTACAAAACACCGCAGAATAACATCTTAAAGGTCTGGGAAACTGAAATGTGTAATTTATGTAGTGATGAATAAATTTAAAAAGGTATCTGCGCTCACAATTAGTCCCAAAGATATTTGGAAATGAGTCTTGTTACAATATGTAGTAAATCCTCACAAAGATGCGGTGGCTTTCCCCTCTTTCTCTAAACATTAGGTTTTTCTTGGGAGGGTTTAGAATCTGTAACAAAGACGGTGGATAAAAACAAAGATAGTGGACTCTATGCCTACTTCCACACATGACTACATCATAATAATCATCAGGTGGGACAGGGTGGGAAACCAAAACAGAAACCTAATGCATCCAAAGTGGAAACTTGCAGAGCAGAAATAGCAGACAGTTGGTAACTGTGGGAAAATGTGAAAAACTTCCTATATTAGCAGTTAGCAACATATGTGCACAACACAAACCCGATTTTCCCAAAGCTGAAAGTGTCCTTAGTCTGAGTAAAAATCATGGTTTTGTGAATAATAATAATAATAATAATAATAATAATAATAATAATAATAATAATAATAAATTTAATTGAAAAAGACTTATTTGTGAGGCTCATTTGAATGTGGTTTCATTGTCAAATAGTGTAACTTATTTAATAGTAATTAAGTAATAGCATCTATGACTTTATTTAAGTAACTGTAATTTATTTCCTACTTCTTTTTAATGCAGTCTTTCAAATCTTACCACAGATATTCACAGCTGAGAAAAGAATAACATTGTCTAATGTTAGTTTGCTGCAACAACTGAGGAACAGGGTGGATGGATCACATGGGATTTTTTTTTTTTTTTTTTTTAAATCCAACATATTGTAT
>OMKZ01001112.1:0-11012 GCA_900302535.1 Neoniphon sammara
AGCACTCAGGGGAGGAGAGTGATTCTGGAATGGACCCCTACAGTTAATAGCTCGCACACACACGCACACACACACGCGCACACACACACACACACACACACACACACACACACACACACACACACACACACACACACACACACACAGGCAGGAAAGCACGCTGACACACTCAGGCCCAAAGATAACAGGCACACCTAAGACCACTGGCTAATTTTAGACATGATTTGAGAGTCTAATCTGTGTTTTGAATCGCCCTTCACTATGGGTGGAAGTAACTAATTACATTTCTTCCTGCCCTTTCTTAAAGTTAGTCATTTTACCTAAGCACATTTTAATTAAGTATTGTACTCAGGTACTTTTTAAATGATATCCACTACAGAGTACATGTTTTGTTGACTCAAAGCATCAGAATATGGACCAGTGTACACTGGCCCATTGGGAGCCATTCGCACTTAACTGTCAATCTGAAAAGAAAAGTAAACGGGTTTTACTCCATTTCTGCACATTATTTTTAAATTTCTGATTTCTCCAATTACAAAAATTAAGTTTGAATCCCATCCTCTCTCCATTTTAGAATCACACTGAAAAGATTATATGTAACTCTGTTCTCCTTTCTAAAAACTCAGTAACTTTTTACTGTAGGCACATTTTAATTAGCTACTTTTTACTTTTAAGTAGATTTTTACAGCAGAAATTTTACTTCTACTCAAGTAAAATACCAGCAAACTTACTTCTAAATACTTCTACCTATGTAGGACACTCTAGTAGTCTTTGCCCTGCCCTTCACACATGCTTAATCACACTAAAAGGCAGCCACAAAGAGGAAGGAGTCACACTTTGCATAAAAAAAGACTACATATACACGCTTTCACACACCAAAATACACCAACTTAAATAAAGGACTGGCAATGTGGATGAACACACACACACACACACACACCTGAGTAAGGACAAGTGTGCAGGATGACCTCATTTGCAGTGGTCTATGCTTCAGGTGCTCTAAAAATAGTTGTCTATTGGTTATTTATAGCGCTCTCTCTCTCTCTCTTTCTCTCACTCACACACACACAGACCTCTATATGGGTTATTTTTGATATGTCCTCCTCCCTCTCCACACCCTGCCCTGTGAAAACATCCACCTCCAAGTTAAAGACTTGAGTTTCGATGTGGCGCGACACACATGCACACACTGAAACTCATTCATTTATTCATTCGCGTTGGCCCAACTAGCTGCCTCCTGACATGATGTCACTAGCCCTTCTGTGATGACTCAACAGCGGGTGTTTTCTGTTTGTAGTCTGGTGGAAGTGGAATTTACTTAAGCCTGAAAAAGAAGCTGAAGTCATCATGACTGGCTGAGACTGGTTTAGGAAAACACTGACAGGATCTCTTATGAATACAGATTGGTATTGTTGGGTCTATTCCAGCTATCACCCATCCCTCTTCAGCATGTATGGGTATGCGTGTTCCACTTACACGTCTCCATGCACCAGTCCGTACACTGTGTGGATGCTCCATCTGTAGCCGCCCAGCAACACGATGACCAGCACGATGATGACCAGGGCGGGAAGGCCCCAGCCCAGCAGGAAGAAGAGCAGGTACCGGCGGTCTGTGTGCTCGTCGTTCATCACCAGCACCTGCCAGAAGTTCACCGCCTGGGGAAGCAGGGTGAGAAGAGGCCTTTAGGTGCTGCGAAGAGACAACACACTTGCATACACACGTTTGTTTTAGAATATGAACTGTGCAGTGGGTGAAAGACGTATGAGTAACCAGAGTGGGATGCTGTCGGACACGTACACCATGGAAGTGTTATAAAGCGTGCACACACGCACATGTTTATATTACTACATTTGCTGTAGAATAACTTTGTTATATTCTACTCTAAGTGCTGTTTTTAGTGAATGGCCAGTGTAATGAACAGTATCGAAATCCTGCAGTTTTGAGAAAGTTGACTTCAGCTGGCCACTTACCATAAATGTACTCTTGCTCCAGATTAGCCACAACTTCAGCAAGTCCTCATTACTAAAAGGGCCAATGAAAACTAAGAGGAGTTTTTAAAGTCAACTGGGAAATTAACACTAAAATTGACCACTTTATTTTGTTTTGTTTTAGCCTTGGAAAAAACAAAAACGTCTGTATCTTGTGCCATCTCTCTCAGCTTCTATCTTTGTGTTCCTGCACCAAGCACCACCCTCACCTCTCACGGGATTACATTTATATTTCAGCTAAAGAATGTTCTGATTTCTATATAATTTTTTGATATCACAGATAAGACTCTATACCCCTATAATTTTTTGCAATCTTTATTTCACCTAAAAAGAACCACTGGGGAGAGATGTTCATTTACAGTGGTGTTGAGATACAAAGATAAAAACAGATGAAAAATACAATAAAGAGACATAACACAAATGGAGATAACTGGCTAATCACACCAGGCTGAGCTTGTTTACACCAATAACAAGCTCTTTCAGTGGATGTTCTTCTGAGGCTGTAATTCCCCGAAAACATTACATTGCAGCTTGTTGCGCAGTAATCGGCTGAAGCCAGCTTTCTCAATACTGCAGCAATTCAAAAGATTTTGGTATTGCATTACATTCCCCACTAACAAAAAATAAGGCTTAGAGTAAAAAATACGCAAGTTATCCTTTACTAAGAACCTCACTGATATTGACAGTCATCCCGTAACCACTGACCCTAAACTAACCCTTTAAAACAGTGAGGACTGGAAACATGTCCTCACTTTGAAGCATCTTCCTCATTTAAGAACACACACACACACACACACACACACACACACACACACATGCACGCAGCTGTGTTTGCTTTGTAATCTAGCAGGCTTTGATAGTCTCATCCATCTGATACACTTAGTCCTGTATTGTTACATAAGCAGCTTGTCTGAACACCTGTTGGGTGCTGCGCAGATACCATTTTTTTTCCCCTTTTGTGTCCACCTCAACACACACAGATAATAACACATCTCTCAAAGCCAGCTATGACCAGATAAGGGCAAAGGATGTTCAGCGTGGCAGCGCTGAACTCTTACTTAACAAGCTGATTGACAAAGAGCGAGAACACATTCTTCCTTAGAGCAACGGCCTCAGGAGGAGACGTGCTCTCCTGGGAGCTGGAAAGTAAAACTGCAGTCTTCAAGTGCTGTACTGGAGCAGAGGTTCATTTTAAAGGTTAAGCTCAAGGGCACAACTTAGCAGCTCTCTATTTTCTCTATCTTCCTTGCCAGACCGTGGATATGAAGCGATGACCTTTAGAGCACAAGGTTATCTCAGTAAAACCAAAGTTTCTACTGACTATAAAGATTTCATCATCAATGAAGCAGAGGGACTTTTTGTCAGCAATAAAAGATTTTTTTTTAATGTAAAGAATAAAATCCACTTAGCTTGACAGTTATCACATTAAAGCTAATGATGTTTGTGATTGTCCTGTCCATATAACTGAGGCTCAGTGGACAAAACGGACAGGGTGTCGTGATGTAACTGATGACAGACGCTTCAGGGACACTGACCCCTTCCTGAGATGACACTGTCTCCCTAAAACTACAGCTCTCTTCCGGGAACAGCATCACACTCACACTACTAACACAGCACGCACGCACACACACACACCCACCCACACACAGCATCGCTACACTCCAGTTGTGTGAGAGCTCGGGCGCACTGCACTGAGACAACAGTGTCGCATCAATCAGATTCAGGAACTGCCTTTCCCTAGCTGTGACCAAAGTGGAACCAGTATGATAAATGGATTATGGGTAGGGTTGTGCTGACCTGTCCCTTCTGCAGTATCTGACTTCCTGACTGGCTGTTGATAATGCAGTCTGAGAATAAAACATTGGCAGGTGTTACCGGGCTAAATGGCTGGCGGACAGACTAGACGTCTGCATATGAATAAAACTGAGGCAGGAGCCCGGTCCATTACGGTGCCTGTCAGACCCGACCTGACCAAGACTGACTGGTACTGCCAAATTAGAAACCTGACCTGACCAGACTTTTTTTTTTTAACAGTCATCCCTATTTAAAACAAATATGTTTCCTTTGGTTAGTTTGATTGGTGCCTGCCTCTTCCAAGGAAGAGCTGTCTGAGGATGACAGGTGGCATGCTTTTAATAGCTAATACAGTAAAGTGCCTGGATTATGCCCACGTTGCTGTCCACACCTCTCTGCGAGCCAATCGCAACATGAGTCAGACCACCTGTAGTTTTTCTTACTGGATAAAAATGCAAGGAAGATCTGGTCATGGAATGTAAAGATCTGGCATTTCATGAGTCATGGCACGATTGGATGTTAAATGTTGCATCGAAAAGACGAGCCATTCTCAAAACTTTCAAAATAGGACAACTTAGTAGGTGAAGTGTCTGGATATCCGCTCAGAAATGTCACTGGATTGATTTTATAGGTGCAAGGAAGGACTAACCCTCAGATTCAAACGCTCCATGACTCTGAGGAAGAGCTGCAGTGAAATGTCAGTCCTTTCCTCTTTTAAATCAAATTATAATCAGTGACCCCCGGGTCCCAGTGCCTTCTTTGGGTAGATATTCTGAGACCTTGACTTGCCTACTTCTCTAATCTGGATTAAAGCAGTGGTGGTGTAACCAGCTGTAGGGCTGACCAGATGGCCGGCTGACTGAATGGCTTACTGAGTGGCTGTCTGGTCTTTTTATCTGACAACCCACAAACACACTGGTCTAAAAGCACAACATTTTACCTGGCTATAAAACTGTCAACCTGGCTGGCTGTTTGTCTGGCTAACTACCCCATTGAAACATGGTAGACACACACCACAGACCAGGGCTAAGGCTTTGGCAGGTGTATCTTGGCTGACCGAGCTGTTATGTTATGTAATATTGTGCAGTCCCTGGGAAAGCCTCTGCAGTCAACACAAAGCCGGTCAGCATGAAGATTAAATTATGGACTGCTTTTCTGGCATTTTTTCAATATGTGTTCCCCTGACCAACAACGTGCGCATACTCACATCCATCTTCTCACACTCACACACACCCACCCACACACACACACAAGCTATTGACCTAAGTATTTTTCATGGTCTGAGATGGACTGCTGGCGCCCACTTGTATCAGCCACTTAAGCTACCTGATAGGGGGAAAAGTGAGTGGTGAGGCATCTCTTGGTTCAACATTGAACTGTCATTGAAGACAAAAGAGTTTCAGTGGCACACACGTCAATGAAGACAGAAGTGTCAGCAAGATGTTCAGTGGTTTGTGTCCTCGTCAGCACCCACAGTGGCTGACAAGGACAGTGAAATGACCAAAGATGCATTTTGATAATGGCGTTAAAGAACAAGAGCATGTTGAGAAACAGTAAAGGTGAACAGATGTAAGAATGTTGAGTGAATAAAAGAAAGAGTGAGGATGTAAAGAGGAAGAGAAGCGAAGAAAAGGCTATAAATGCAATTAAAATATTCCAAGCTGATTTTTTTCCCCCCTCTTAGAAGTCTGTTTTATTTTCCAAAGTTCAGAATTCTTTCCAGTGTGAATCATGGTTTACCTTACCGTACCTCCACCAAAACCACTACCATGTGTGTCTGAAACAGCTTCCAATGTCAAAAAACATGTTTGATCTCACCCAATCCCCTTCCTAAAAATTGTAACACCTCTTTAGCCACATGAAACCCTTTGGCTTTGAGCCTTTATCCCTTAAGACGCCTCAGAGGTCAACTGTAAAATGACCTCTGATAAGAAAAAAAAAAAGAAAAAAAAGGGAAAGAAAAACCCTGCATGCATTCAGATACAGCACCGCTACGTCCCTATATGACTCAACTGTAGTCACACTCCATTAGCTTACTCAAAAGACTAATCTTATAATACTTCACCAAGGCAATAATAACTTATGTGCCAGGATGGATTACGTCCACTACGTAAACAACGATTATGTTTCCCTTCATACGTCACATGTTTTAAAAGATTGAAAGGTGATGTAAACACAGCAACAGTTAGTGACTGGAGGAGTAAAAAGGCTCAGGAGGAGATGAGGAAGGTTCAAATGGGGTTAGACCAGAACAATGTTGTCTGGTACATAATATTATCGGTTACAACTGCACTCCATGTTTATGTGGTGGAGCTCATTTGCAGAGCTCATTTCATTGTTTGCTGTACTTAGCTATGAATATTATGGCTGAACAAGCGATGATACAGTATGAGGACAAATAACTGTCTCTCCCACCTAAAGAGGTAAAACAATATTTTGCCTTGAACCAATCTTTGGTAAAACAGTCTCCCTTTGAAACCAGTTATTGTCATCCACCACCTTTTGAATCTAAGTTAATTTGCAGTTATTCCCAAAATGAATATATTTTACTCCAATGACATAGACACAAAATTGCGTTGCTAGCTTTAATGTCTTGTGAAAACAGTTTTTACTTATCTGTTTATCCTGAAAGTACAGTATGTCTCAAGGCAATTTGCAAACACATTTATTCATACTATAAAGGTGTGGATGTGGTGGTACACACAAATTCAGATAGGTAGATGGATAGATCCATATATTGATAGATAAATAGATACATAGATAGATAGATAGAGCACTCTGGTCCATGTTCACCACATTCCTGGCTCCTTCAGCAGGTCACAAGTCATCTATACACTCTCTGAAGGATTAAAATTGGCTTAGGCTGGATTTACACTGTCAGCTAAAAAACTGATCCTTTTTTCTTTCTTTCTTTGTGTGGCACAGACCTGATGTTATCAGAGCTATATTAACATGAACAGATAACAATAAATCTGATACTCTGATGTTTAAGTGGTAATAAAACGATCTGTGTCAAATTTGTGACAATCAGATTTAGTCTGCCAGGGTGAACTGAGCCTTTTTTGTTGTTTTTAAGTGTGCGCATGTTAGCTAAGCTGCAAGGCTGTTCTGGCTCTGCTTCTCGGCAGTTATGTCACAGCAGAGAAGGTTAAAAAGAAAGGGGGGAGGTGCTGGGGGTCACACAGGGGGGTTGGGGTGAGGCTTTACTAAGAGGTACCAGTCTAGGATCAAAGGTCATGTCAAAGAGCACTCTAGCACCTCCATCTTGCCCCCTAATGAAAACCTGGTTACATCCACGTGGTTCAGGGCTGAGGTTTCACTGCTTATTGCATAAAAACACGAGCTTTACATAAGCAACAAAAGAAAGAATGGGAACCCTGTTTATGCCAAGTCATGGGTAAAATAAGGGAGGAACAGGGGAGGAGATTTTACTTATAGCTGCTAGGCACCCTTGACTGAGAAATATATCTGATGTAAGAGAACAGTTACTTGCTTCATGAAAATCCAACCGGGGACAGAAAACACTGAGAGGTAAAACCCACATCTCCCTGTTTGAATCTGATCCCTCTGACTGTAATTAATTGCAGGAAAATGAGCAGGGTAGAAAAAGGGCTTGACCATATGAAGGTATCTCTGTGTATACAGAACATTTCATCTGCTGCACTGTTTCACTGACAGGCTGCTGGACTTACAGACGCTCTAGTGTTACCGTTCCTCACTGTGGGCCTTTGTCTGATAAAAGGCCTAATGAATAGACTTCACTGTTCAGGCTTATAGGCTGGACAGACGTGGTCGCAGAGTATCCTATAGGGTACATAGTGATACTGCATACTCAATAGATTAAACAATCTCTTCCTCATCTCTTTATCCAGGTGATTCAGCAAGTCTTCCGGTTACAAGCTTCTTATTCTAGCAATAGATAATCTCGTCTATCACAGCATAACTGTCCAGGGTGATGGCAAAGACGACATCTTGGTCTCAGTAGAAAAACCTTTTCAAGGTCTACAGTAACTATGTCCAAATGTATGCAGTGCATTAATCTCCATCTTAACAAGTCATTTAGTCTCATTTTCAGCCTTAACTTTGTTTTTTCTTGACAGAACTGAAACAAATCTACCACTGGGATGAGATAATTCCACTTGTTTCCTTAATAAACGTGTTTCCTGAATTTTCTTGAATTAAGAGTCATTTTCTTAAAATGAGTGGGCTGATCTGCTTTATTCTACTGCGTTTCAGCATATTTATACTTAAATAAAACTGCTTTCGACACAAGTGGGATTATCTCATCTCACTGGTGTATTTTTTCCACTTGTTTTAAGATAAACAGGATTTTAATACAGAATACGAAGCTTTTTTGCGGTGGGGTTTACAACTCTAACAAGCTCGCTGAAATCTTTAAGTTGCTATAGTGAGTCTGGGTCCACTGTTACCTGCTAACCTGCTTTTACCTGTATGAGCATCCAGGAGAACTGGCTGAGGTGGAAATAATGAGAGAAGAGCGCCAGAGCCGCGCAGCTGTCCTCTGAGAACAGTCGGCCACGGAAAGCCGACACCAGGAAACAGATCTGTTGATAAAAAGAGAGAGAAAGACAAACATATAATGTATATGGAGAATATAGCAGATAATTCAGAACTTAAATACCACTACAGCTAACTGATCCTCTCTTCCTTTTGCCCAGAATGCAGTAGGATTTTTTTTTTTAACTGCAATTATAATTTGCTACTTCAAAGAGCACAGTGAGACTCTATGTAGATGACTATAGTTGGCACACCCAAACACTTATATACAATCACTGACACACACACACACACACACACACACGCACACACGCTGCAGGTGCACTGCTCCTTGCAGTGTCAGCAGGGCAGATTGTGTATGAGGCGATTTATCGCTTGCGTTACAGTCCATGCATTTTTAAAGACGGGACAGGAGGATTCAGATTCACCCTGCTGGGAGAGCGAGATCCTATCCTGCAGACCTGTTACATCACCATGCAGTAAGCTATGCAGGCAAAAGCAAAAATAACAATATCAACAGCATAAACAACACTTAGAAATGCTCCTTTCGTACCATCCCACACATGAGGAGATGTGTGCATGCCTGTGTGTGTGTGTGTGTGTGTGTGTGTGTGCAACTGTCCAAATATTAGAACAAAGGGCACAGCAGAATCACAATGCAGATATAACTATGTGGTTTGTGTGTGAGAGAGAGTGAGAAAAAGAAAGAGAGAGGAGAGAGAGGGAGAGAGTGAGAGTTTCGTAGGCGGGAATGAATCAGGGCCAAAATTCAATTTGTGACATTGGAGGAAAGACTGTGTAGAAAACCCATGAGGGCAGCTGAAAATACTACTGCCCTGCTGTCCATCACAGAGCTTCATTAACCTCTGGCACAGAGAGGGAGCGGTGCCAACACAGCCGGGCCACAGTTACATAACCTGCCACGACTCGGCCCTGTGCCAACACCACGGACCGGAGAGGGTGAATGGACCAGAGTGGGAACAGAGGCGTGTGGGGAGAATGATGATGCGGGAGACAGAGGAGTAAGGCCGAAAATAATAAACAAGCTATTGATGGAGTAGAGGGCTGAGGTGATAAATTAGATAAATTAGTCATTTCACAACTAAAGTAAATATCTCTCGCAGTGTTCATAGGGGAGCTTGATGATTTTCTAACTGGTCAGTCCGAAACTCATACATCAAAAGAGACCATTTATAACAACAAATGGTTTTACAGGTATATTTAGTAGAATAGAGTCTGCTCCTGATGAGTCCCTCCAAATGAATCACATGGTATGCAAGAAATTCTGTGGGGAGTGCAATAAGACCCCCAAGTCATACTAGACATGCTTTATGTCATACTACTCAATAATATGAAAACCATAAAATAAAAACACACATAATTCATGGATGTACAGATAATAGCAGGAAGAGGTTAGGACGGTGGAGCAGTTTTTTGCAGCAATCCCTTGGTCAACAGCAATAGTTGCATGAACGATCAGTACAGGGAGTGTGAGCTGTCAGATTATGAAAACCACCTCATTGACTTGTTTGACTGTGATTTGTGATTGTAAAAACCAGCAGATACAGATCAGATTATGCGCTGTTGGATGGGACAGTTGATGGCGTGCATGAATTCCTTGTTGTGGCAGAACTGACCTGATGCTCCCTTGGTGACTAAAGAACATATGAATGAAACTTAATATTTTATTCAATAATTCTTAGCTCCAAAAACACTGTGCTGCCACAGTTCTTTGGTTCAGGTTCAGGTTAACTTTATTATCCTGGATAGGCAGTTGTTTTTTTTGGTGTTAACAGGTGGAATTTTTAAAGTCAACAGTCCGATCACGCATAACCCCCGGCTCCTCCCCTCCTCCTGAGCACCTGGAAAGCATTAAAAGGGCGCAACACTAAATTCTTGGCACTTGGGCTTGCACGATGCCCACAATATATCAACCAGCGAATTCTACCCTCACCATGTAGACAAAAAGAATGGGACAGCTGATTCCTCTGGCTTGGAACAGCCTGCTTCACGGCTCAGAAACTGTATTGTACCGATTAACGGGCTATTGAGACTGCTGGTCTTGTAGCCTGCAAACAGCTCCCTCAGCAGTTACGAAACTACAACGTGCTGGTGTACCTGTGAATGTGAGCGGTGAGACGCATCATTTCTCTGAGTTTCATCAAAATCCTATCAGCTGTGTCTGGAAGATCACATGTGACGAATGAACAAACCCGTAAATGAATGAACGAGCCAACAGGTGAAGACCGATCCACAGTTCTCCCCTGAACTTCACTGTGGACCATGACAGTGGGATGATGAGGGGAGACTGCAGGCACAGACAATCTGAGGAGAGGAGGAGGAGGAAAATTGAGGTTGTTCATGGGATGTTATGGGTTAAAATGTGGCTCACTGCCTTTGCGGCAGGTCATCGTGTCTCTCCTCCTTATATTTCCTGTCACTATTCACAGCTTAACACTATTAAAGCTGAAATATCATCAAACCAATCTCTAAGAAAAGTGAAGGGACCCAGGTCCCGGTCCAAGGACAGAGCTCACCGTAACTACCTGAGTTTTGTGTGTGGCTTGCCTGTTTGTGTGTTTTTGTGTGTGAGTGTATTTATGTGTGTAAGCTCTGCATTACCTAGGACTTCCTCTGGTAGGGTGAGTCATCCTCTCCCCCACCCCCCACCCCCCCACCCACACACACACCCCCCCCACTACCACCACCACC